>MLQL01000018.1:36355-236440 GCA_002072365.1 Penicillium flavigenum
CCCCATTCCAATCCTTACATTCCTTTTATTCCACATGGTTTACTCCGGCTATCCAAATTAATTGCCCACCATGTTCAAAGCCCTGATGGGCGGGGGCCGCTCGTCCTCATCCGATGTTCGCAGTTCCAAGAGCAGCCGGCGCAAGTCGGAAAAGCACGATAAGTCCGATACAAGATCGATCTCAAGCCGCAAGTCCTCACGGGGTGACGACCGTGACCGCGGTCTCGGTGATTTGTCGTCTTATCCGCCATCAACTTCCCGCAGTAAGCGTGGCCCGCCTAGCATTGCCGGCGAATCTATCGCATCAACCTATGTAACCGCCGAGCCAGAAGCGATTGATGAATCCGACCGCTACTACATTGAACGTACACCAAAACGCACAGACAGTGAACGGGAAAGCAAAAGTTCCCGTCGGCACGACAAGGACCGATCCGAAAGTCCAGAGCGCGAGAAGAGAAGGAGCCGCCGAGGTACACAAGATACTCTGGATGATGACTTGGATCGGGAGAGCGACCGTCGCGAGCGTCGTCGCACCCACTCGGGGGATCCGTATGTGCCTCCAATCTCCACAAATATGCCGCCTAGCGCGCCGGGCGCGCAGTTTGCCGCCGAGATTGGCGCCCCGGGATTCTCGCAATTCCCCATGCAATACGACGCTGGGATGCCACCCGCAGGCCATTCGCCAGCGCATGAAGTTCCATATGACCCGCACGTGCAGCAACAGTTCCCCGGCCAGTTCCCAGAGCAAGTTGCTGCACCGTACCCGCCAACCAACCCCGCCGGCGCTGCGGCAGACTACTATGGTGACCAAGGCCAGTCTGTTGAGCAGCAGCCTGGTATTCGACCGGCTCGCCCAAGTGTGCTTCCTAACACTCAAGCACACTTGATGGCAGCATCTCCGTCAGCTAACCCACCCCCAGAGCCTAGTAGCCTTGGCGAGACTGGTGCGGCGGCGGCCTATTTCGACGATGATTTCCATGCTCCCGGACCGCAAGACCAGCCGCCGGAAGTGTCTTTATCCAGACCCCCCAAACCGTCTAAGCCTTCGAAGCCTTCTTCATCGGGCGTTCTTCCTGCTGCTGCTGTTGGAGCTGCCGCTTATGGAATTGGTGGTATGATGTCTCACACGGAGTCGCATTCCCCTCCCCAGCACACTACTTCCTACACCCAGCAGGGACAGCCAACGGTACACAACCAGCCAATGGAATACGATCAGCCGATGGCAAGCAGCAGCCACAAGCCTCCATCCAAGCCACCCCATTCTCATAGCTTCAGTGAAGGTGTCGGTATTGCGGCTGCAGGTGCTGCAACGGGGTATATGATGGGTCATCATCATCATTCCTCTAGCCACGAGCACGCACCACAATACGCTTTCCAGCACCACGGGCAATCTTCTCAAGTTGGTGGTATGCTACCGTATGGCCCTGTCCATAATGATGCTTTGTATGCTGCAGGTGCGGGAGGATACGCTGCTCATGCTGCCCACAACCCGGGTTTCTATCCTCATGGACCGAGTGCGCTAGCTTTCCAAGAGCGTCAGCGTGGTGCCATGGAAAGATTTGTTGATTTCTGGCGTGACCCTGAGGCCGTTGGAAGATTCGAGGACTACACGGAAACTATCGGTGTGTGCAAATACTGTTTCCAACCTGGCACGAGCTCCGTCGATGCCCCTCGAAAGCACCATTATCGCAGGCGCCGCCGACACTCGCCAGATCGGCGGAGCAGTGGTAGCTCCAGAGTCAGCAAAACCAGCCGATACAACTCCTCTGAGGATGAGGGCCGCCGACGGTCAAAGTCCAAGAAATCTTCCTCGTGGCTGCCCGGCATGCTAGCTGGTTATGCGGCCAAGTCACTCTTCTCGAGTAAGGAGTTTGACGATTCTTACAGCCTTCGCTCCGGGCAAGTGGCCTCCTCCCATGGAGACGAAGATGACCGAAGGAGCCGTACCTCTCGTGGTGTGACCCGTCGTTCTAGCCGCAGTCCTCACAGAGACTACCATGCAGGCTCCAAGCATGCCTCTCAATCTGGATATTCTCGGCACTCGCGCTCTCGATCGCGGTCTTCCTCCCGATCTGGCCGGCATTCGTACCTGAAGGAAGCCGCACTCGGTGCCGCAGTGGGCGGGGCTGCACTGGCTGTTGCGAAGTCCCGTAACCGCTCCCGTAGTCGTTCTCCTGAAAGAGGACAACACCGAAAGGATTCGTCCTCGTCATCGTCCTTTGTCAATCTTCCCAGGCCTGGCAAGAAGTCCATCGCTGGTGGTATCGGGTCTTTCTTCACTGCTTCTTCCGAGAACAAGAAGAAACGTCATACCAAGAAGCGGAGTGGTTTCTTCTCTTTCAAGAGTGGCTCTTCATCCTCTTCATTGGACAATGATCTTGCATTCGGAGATGGGATTTCGAGGAAGCCCTCCAAGCTCAAGAAGAAGGGCAAGAAGGGTAAAGATGTCGACACCGCTTTGCTAGAGCTTAGCGACACGGCAACCCGTTTGGCTGGGTCCTCGCCCCACGGTCCCGGACGCAGTGCAGGCCAGATGTACAAAGCTCGATCTCGACAGTCCAACTACTCTACGATAAATGACGAATGGGTTGATGCCGAGTCGGAGGACCAGTCTTCTTCAAGTGTTAGCTCTGCCCTAGCGTTCGGAGGAAGCAGCGTTGACTCCTCGTCCGACTCCGCTAGCAGCAAATGGGGCTGGAGATGGGGAAGCAAGAAGGATAAAAAGAAGAAGGACAAGCGGTCGAGTGCTACAAATGCCGCTCTGGTAGCTGGCGCTGGTGCTATTGGAGCCGCTGCAATTTCTTCTGCTCGTGACCATGATAACAAACCCCCAAGCAGATCTGGGAGCCTGCAACATGTTTACCCAATGCCTACTTCCGACCCCTCTCGCTTTGATGTTGCGAAGATGTCCCCGTCTGTATCTGCCGGTGAACCAACGCTCATCCGCCCGGGACCCATTCCCCTTCAGCAGCCTCAGCCTTTCACCCCGGTCTCCCAATCTGTGTATACTACCCAGGGAGCTGTTCCGGGATCGATACCAGTGTACAGCGCCCCAGCAGTTCCACCCCTCTTTGCCAATGGAGTTGAACACTTCGAATCGCAGTTCCAAGGCCCTCGTGGTGCAGCATGGGCGCCAGAATCAACGTACGCCGAGCGCCGGAAAGCTCCTCGACGTAGTGATTCCTCCCCTGTTTTCCCCACCCAGGAAACTGCTTCCAGTCTCAAGCGCCGGTACACCTCCAAAGATCAAGCCTCCGTGCAGTTCGACTTGACGGAAGAGCAAGCGGAAAGGGAACGCCACCTTACTCGTCGTGACAAGAACTACCGGGACGAATTTGCAGATCAACCAGTTCAACTGATTGACCGAGAAGAAGAGCTGGCCCGCCACGAAACTGAGCGCCGAGAGCGCCGTCGAAAGGAGCGCGATGATGAGGAGCGCCGGTATGCCGGCGACAGAGGAAAGGACTCCTCATCCTGGGTTGGTGTAGCAGCAGCTGGAGCTGTTGGCGCTGCTGCTGCCAGCACTATTCTCTCTCGCAAGACAGACGATGACGAAGCCTCTGAAGCCAGCCAGCGATACAATGAGCGCCGAGAGAAACGCCGGGCCGAGCGAAAGCGCGATACCGATGCAGTGGCGGCTACTTCGGTTGTCTCGCGGTTCGAGCCAACTCAGCCTATTGATGAAGAAGTGACAACGGCGGAACACCGCAAAGACCAGAAGAAAGGGTCTCCTCGATCTCCCCGTCCCCCACAAGTTTACGACGATTACGCAAAATTTTATGCCCCTGAGGAGTTACGACACAGCCCAGATGACCATGCTCGCAGCCGCGGCTCCACTGATATGCCAACCATTGTGGAGGTAGAGCCCGCTAGCGAACGACGTACACATGAGGAGCCTGCACCTACAGAGGCCGACTATTCCTATGAACCGTATCAACATGTGGACCGCCTCCCGTGGCCAGTCCCCGCGCTCAACTTCATTGAGCCCACTCCTCCTCAGAGCGTGAACGGTGGTTCTGTCCGCGACGCTACCTCCCCAACCGCCCCTGTAAATAAATCTTATGATACAAACCCCCGCGAACGACCAACCGGCTCCCGTGTCTCCTGGGGCGAGCATGAAACTCATGAATACGAGATCCCCTCTTCTTCTGAACAGGATCCCCTTGAGCATGACATTTCCCCTACCGAAATTTCAGCTAAGGATGTTCCTCTCCCGGCATCCGAGATATCACAATCCAAGGATATCCCCAGCACATCGCAGTATGGTGCCGACATTGAATTTGCAGCCACAATTGCTGCTGCGACCGCAGCAGCTGGGTTCGATCCCTCCCTGATCACAGACGACCCATCCTACCATACCCGTACTTCCCCTCCTGGGTCAGAGGACGAACACACATTTACCTCACCCTGGTCTGCATCGGCTCGGAAGGAGCCCCGCGGCTTCGTCGAGGGCGAGCTCGAAGGAATTGACCCTAAGTCTACTAAGAATATTACTTCCGCTCCTGAGCACGTGTCCCAGGACAAAGATGAGCTTTTCTTCAACGAGCCGGAATCCTTCTCAAGAGATCGGGATATTTCTTCGGGGCGCCGTGACAAGTCCTCGATTGCCCAGGAGGTTATCGAGCAGCTCAATGGCAAATATGGCAAGCGCGACCGTACCGCTTCCCCCGAGAAAGACGTAGACGTCTTCTCGATGCCTGGTGGCTTTGATACAGCCGAGCCTAGAGACTTGGCTGATGCTAGATCCGTGGCGTCAGCACCTGCACCTACTGCCATGGACCCAGAGACCCCGACCAAGTCCAAGTCAAAGAAGTCGAGGCGGAGTGGTGATGTCTTTGATCTCCCCGAGTTCCAGGAGCGGGAACTCGCTGAGTCTTCAGACTTGAAGGATGAGACATCGAGGTCCCGCAAGTCCCGGCGCAGCGGCGAGGACTTCGAGATTCACCAGTCACGGGAGGCGTCTCCATCTCAGGATAACTCTTATTCTGTTGTCTCTGCTCCTGTCTCGAAGGACGAAACATCCAAGTCCAAGTCCAAGAAATCCAGAAGGAGTGGTGATGACTTGGGCATTGCTGAATACTCGGAGTCAGCGCTTGCCGAGTCTCGTGACGATTCTTTCTCTGTTATCTCTGCTCCTGTTTCGAAGGACGAGACATCCAAGTCCAAGTCCCGCAAATCTCGACGGAGCGGCGATGACTTCGAGATCTACGAGTCACGCGAACCATCTGAATCTCGGGATGATACCCGCTCGGTTACCTCTACTTCTGCCGGCAAAGAGTACGAGCCATCGAAGTCCGGGAAATCGAGACGTAGTGGAGATGGCTTCGACCCGCGTCTTGATGCTGAAGCCGCCCCTGACGACGTGGAAGGTGGCGAGGAGAAGAAGCGACGTCGCAAGCGTCGATCCAAGCATGAAAGTGATACTTTCTCTGTTGATGATGATGCCCGCTCCGCCATTACGGACATTGGAGACGAGAAGTCTGAGCGTCGCAAGCATCGCCACCGCTCTTCCCGGGAAACTGACTTTGATGACAATGCCTCTATAACCTCTTCTCCAGCTCGGATTGACGAATCCCGGGAGAAGCGCCGAGGCAAGGACGAGAAAGAAAAGAGCGGAGGCTTCTTGCGAGGTATATTTGGCTCACAAGTGTCGGCCCCAGCTGAGCGTGTTCGGTCTGACCATTCTCGTTCTTCCTCGTTGGATAAGCGCTCATCCCGCGAAGCCATATCTGAAGTTGGTGTGGATGATGAACGCCGTCGCCATAAGAAGCGTTCTTCGAAGCACCGCAGCTCCAGCAATGGCGATGAATTGGATCGCTACATGTCGGACAGGGAGAAGGGCACTCAAGATGACACAAATCTGGAGGAGTACAGGTCCAGTAGACAGCAAAAGGAAGAGCGTCGTCGTCATCGGTACGAGGAAATCGTGGATTCAGGAAGAAAACGGGAATCTGAGAAGGTATAGCATCTGAACTTTTCTTTTTACTTATGTTGTGATTTTGATTGTACACTTTATTGTCCCATATAGTTTCCCTTTCGCTGGTTGATCTGACCAGCTTGCACAAAAACCACAAAACCTGAACAAAAAAAGAAATGTACTAAGCTTTTATTGGTTTTATTCCATGTGCAGGACGGATATAGTGACAACTTCGACGATCAATCTTTATTAAGGAAGCGCCCTGAAATTCTAGCGGCGGATGAGCGCGAAGACTATGGTGCTTCTTCATGGCTTCCAGCATCCGCGGTTAGCGCAGCTGTTGTTGCAGCAGCATCGGGGCTGAATGAGATCCCACAGCAGAGGCCTCGGAGCCAATCCACCTCTCCACCAGCGACAGAGAAGACACTCGATCTGACCCCAAAGTCTCTGAGCCGCCCCGCTTCACCTGAAACAAGCCACCCGCAGGGGTCCCGATCCCCCAAGCAACGCCGACACTCCGTGGCCAAGTCCACCACTGAATCACCCACAGCTGTGCCTCTCCACTTCCGCCGGCCCCCAACTTCCCCAGGCCTTTCGCGCGTAGTCCCTGTTGAACAACCCGCCCCTATCGCCTCCCCAGGCTCGCCAAGCCAGCAACGCAAC
Organism: Penicillium flavigenum; assembly: GCA_002072365.1. Taxonomy (NCBI): domain Eukaryota; kingdom Fungi; phylum Ascomycota; class Eurotiomycetes; order Eurotiales; family Aspergillaceae; genus Penicillium; species Penicillium flavigenum. The sequence goes on from MLQL01000018.1 coordinate 42,936, forward strand.
CGCCGGCCCGGGTCAGTCGAGTTCCGAAACTCGCGTGAAATCCGCCCTCTATGGCTCGTTGAGCGCCACAGTTTGACCAAGGGCGAGCCCGAGACCGGGGAGCCCCTGCCATCGCTCCCATCCAGCAAGACGTCCTCCCGGGTCCCGTCAATGGAAGATCTGAGATCACTCCGTGACGACGACGGTCTCAAGAGCTGGGAGCATGTGGATCTGAGTCACTCAATCACGGGAAACCAGCGGCCAACCGGTCTGACAATTTCAACTGAGCAAGCGAACGAAAGCCATAGTAGAGACGTTGATCTCCTCGGCTCGCAGCAGGCCACGCCTACCGCGGAACACTTCCAGGATGCCGAGTCCAGGAAGGAGAGGCCAAGATACGAATTCCACTCTCCCTCTGAGCTTCTGCGGGACCCCACTGCTCTGGACGAGCTGCCTCCTTCACCTACGCTGGACCCCCTGCCTTCTGCAGAGGGCTCTCTTGTTGGCGTCGGCTCTAGGGAGCAAGAAACCCAGCGTGCGCTTGACGCTCTCGAGGGCGTGTCCCGCCCTCAGCCTGAGTCCGAAACCCCAACCCAAGACAACAATTCGTTCTCCAGCGCCGCTGCGGAATTTGCCAAGGGCGCTGGCTTCGCCGGTGTTGTCGATGCCGCAGCCATTGCCGCAGCCAGGGAGCATGACCAGCCTCGCTCCTTGCCTGCAGATGAACTCTCCAAGCCCCGAAGCTTCGGCGATATTGTCGATGCAGCGGTTGCCGCTGACGGTTCCTCCCAGGACCATGACAAGGCGACTGTCCATGAGGAGGCGCTCAGTGAGCCCGTGACTGCCATCGAGGAGACTGCTCCTGCTGTGCTTGAGCCTGTGCACCCAGAGATGGAGACCGCCAAGGAATTTGTGCCTGAATCTACTGAACAGCCTGTTCAGTCTTCTGATCTTCAAGCCCAGCCCGAGACAGAATTCGCTCCCGATGAGAGCGCTACCCAGACTTCTAATAAGAAGAACAAAAAGAAGAAGGGCAAGAAGAACAAGGCCCAAGATGCAGATCTGGGGGGCCTCGAGGAACCCCTCGCGCAGGAAGAACTGTCCAAGGAGTCGGTGCAGGAGCCTGCTGTGGATGCGCCTACGGTTGGAACTGTTTCTGCTGAGCCCGAGGTTTCTGTCCTCGAGCAATCCGAGCCGGTTGAGGCATCGCTTGAGCTTGGACCTGGGATTGGGGCTGATGAGCCTGTGGTCGAAGCTGCCCCTGTTGGGTCAGCGCCTGTCGAGAGCGCTCCGGTTGAGCCCGAGGTTGCTAATCCCGAGCAACTTGACGCTGAGCCTATCGAGGCTTCCCGTGAGGTTGGGATTGAGCCTTCGGTTGAAGCCGCTCAAGAACCAGAAGTTGTTACCGCCCCTGAGGCCGAGTCTACTCAGGTGCCGCCTGCTGAGACTGAACTGGCCGAGGACGCTGCATCTTCGACTAAAAAGGCTAAGCGCGACAAGAAGAAGCAGAAGAAGAAATCTAAGAACGCATCGACTTCCGAAGAGCCTACAGATGATACTGTGGTTGCCCAGCCTCAGGATGATACTTCTGCCTCCGAGGAGATTGAAGGCCAACAAGAAGACAGCGCACCTGCGCCTTCCGAAGAGATTGTGCCTACGCCCTTGCCGGAGGAAATGGTTACTTCTACTGAATCTCCCGAGAGCACCGCTGACCAGACTGCCGCCTCATCTGCTGCCATTGATGCAGAGCAAGCTCGAAGCCAGCCTGAATCTGGAGAACTGGCTGAGCCTGTGGAACAGGTATCTACTGAAGAACCCATTCTACCTGTCTCCGAAGACCACAGCCTGCCCATTGAGCAAGAGCAGACCCCGGAGTCTGCTTTCACTGATGCCAATGAAACGCCCTTTACCGGTGCCACTCAACCAGAAGCGGAGGAAGTATCCCGCAGCCTGGAAGAGATTGAGAAGCCAGCTGAAGAGTCTACGCCAGAGGCCCCTCTCGATAACACCACGCCTGAAATTACTGAAACACCCAAAGAAGACACCGAAGGTGAAGACAACTTCGAAGAGGCTGTCGAGGAACAGATTCCACAGCCTGCCGAAGAAAAGGAGCCTACACCGGAGCCTCCTGTCGAGGAACCTCCCGCCGAAGTGGCTACAGATGCCCCCGCAGAGGCTTCGGAAACTAAGGCGGAGAAGCGGAAAAACAAGAAAAAGAAGAATCGCAAGTCCGCTGCCGTCGAAGAAACTGATATTCCCGCTGAAACGCCCGCTCCCGAGACTGAACTGCATCCAGAAAGCAAAGAGCCCGAACTTGAGCAATCAGCGGTTGTCGAGCCTGCGGATACCCAATCCCCTCCAATTGGCGGTGAAGCCTTACCTTCTGATCCTGAACATCTTGAGCAGCCTACCAAGGATGTTGATCAGCCCATCGAAACCACCATTGAGGAGTCTGCAGCTACCCAGGAGCAGGAGCAAGTTCTATTGGAGGCCGCTGTGGATGCAACACCTGCTGTGACCGAGCCAGTGGATTCCGCGGGGCCAGATGATGAACTGTCCAAGCCAGCCGTCATTGATGTCCAGCCTGATGCTGAACTCCTTGCTGAGGAGGCTTCTCGCGAAATCCCAGAGCTTTCTGCCGTTGAGACTCAACCTGAAGCTGAAGTTCAAGCCGAACCTCAACCTGAAGTCGCCGCCGAGCCTGAAGTCGCCTTGACTGCGGCCCAGAAGAAGAAGGCTAAGAAGAATAAGAAGAAGAAGGGCACGCAGAGTGAATCTTCTATTCCTGACGACGAGAAGCCTGCTGAGTCTACCTCGCCGGCACCTGAAGTTGAGACTGCCGTTGAGGAGATACCCAAGGAAACCCTTCTTGCCACCGAAGACACACCGGTGGATGCGCCTCCTCAAGAAAGCGAGATGGAGCTGCCCGTCAACGTTGAACAATCGATTGAGCCCGAGCGACTCCCTGAGACTGAGCAAATTTCTGAGGGTTTGCCGGCGCAGGATGAAGCTTCCCCCGAGCCTCTTCAGGAACCAATGGCAGAGGTAACAGAGACACAGACACCCAAAGAAGAGTCCAACGCACCAGGGGAGGAGCCCAAATCCGAAGAGTCTCCCGCTGAGCCAGAGGTCCCTATGACCGCCGCGGAGAGAAAGAAGGCCAAGAAGGCGAAAAAGAAGCAGCAAAAGGAGCAGGAAGAGAGCATTGGCTCTATTGCTGCCGATACCAAGCCCGTCGAAACCGTGCCTGCGCCCGATGCTGAATCCGCTGAGCCAAGCAAAGATATTGCGCCCGCTGCGGAAATTGATAATGTTGCTCCAGCGGACTCGGCGCCTGTGTCTTCCGAGCCTGCTGAGACTGAACAGCATGTTGCGCCAACATCTACAACCGAGCTGGAGGCAGCTCCAGTCACTGAAAATACTCCTCTGCCAACCGATCCTGAGTCTATCGAACCAACGAAAGGCATTGAGGCTCCCGCTGAGGCTGAGCCACCGGTAGAAGACGCTGCCCCGTCGTCAGAGGTTGAGGCAACCGAAGTTACTGCCGATGTTCCACTTGTATCGGAAGAAGCGGCCGCTCCTGTCGATGTGCCCGAAGACCTTGACCAACAGAACGATGTCGTCAAGGCTGAGGAGCCGAAGAGCGAGGATCTGACTCCAGCGCCCACGCAAGAGGCCTCGGCTGATGCTGCAGAGACCGATGCCCCCAAAGCACAAGAACAATCTCCCGAACCCGAGGTTCCAATGACTGCTGCCGAGAGGAAGAAGGCCAAGAAAAACAAGAAGAAGCAGCAGAAACAAGAGGCTGTGCAGCTTGACGAGCAGCCCACGCGTGAGGCTGAGCCTACTTCCACTGAGGAAAAGAGTGTCGAACAATCCGGTGACATGTTGCCTGAGAGTGAGCCCACACCTACTGCAGAAACTGCCGCAGGTGTTGATGAGCCCACGGAACCTGAGGCAGCCCGCGACCTCGAAGCTGAGACCAAGCCTGAAGAGGAACAAGCTCGGGAAGTGCCAAAACTCGACTCCGAAGTTGTTCCCGAGGCTCCCGCAGACGAGGCTATCTCTACCCCTGAGACAGCTGAACAAGCTATTGATGCTCAAGATGGGAACAAAGAAACCACCCCAGAGTCTACAGTTGAAGTTCCTGCTTCCACGGAAGACTCCCAGGAAGCACAGAAGCTTGATTCAGCCATCAGCGAGGAGCCTGCTTTAGAGAAGTCTCTCGATGACAAGCCCACAGAGTCTGCATCAGAGCCAGTTGCGGAGGAGACCCAGCCCACGGAGTCAACAGCAAGTCCAGTCATGGAGCAGGCTGAAGATGAACAGGCGGCAACTTCTAAGTCGAAGAAGAAGAATAAGAAGAAGAAGCGCCAATCAGTTGCCGCTGAAGAAGAGCAGCCTGCACCCGCCGAGGAAGAGGTCAAACCTGCACCCACCGAAGAGGAGCTTACACCTGTGCCTGCTGAAAATGAACCCACTGAACCAGCACCATCTCAAGAGCTTGAACAGCCTTCTTCCGGCAAAGATGCGGATACTCCTATGGTGACGGAAGAGGCACCTAAGGCCGAAGAGCCCGTCACGGACGAGACCACGCAGCTAGAGGCCCCTGCTGATACAGCCGATACAGCCGCCACTGAGGCTGCTGCAGAGGCAGAAATGACTCCTGCTCAGAAGCGGAAGGCCAAGAAAGACAAGAAAAAGCGCCAATCAGTTGCTGTTCAAGAGGAGCAGCCTACGGCCGCTGAGGAGGAATCTAAGGCTGCCCCTGTTGAGGAAGAGGTCAAGCCTGCACCCGAAGAGGAGCCTACACCCGTGCCTGCGGAGAATGAACATACTGAATCCTCATCTCGAGATCTTGAACAACCCTCTCCCGACAAAGACGCGGAGACCCCTATTGTGATGGAAGAGGCGCCCAAGGCCGAAGAGACCACGCAGCCAGAGGCCCCTGCCGATGCCGCTGCCACCGAAGCCGCCGAAGAGGCAGCAATGACTCCTGCTCAGAAGAGGAAGGCCAAGAAAGATAAGAAAAAGCGCCAATCAGTTGTTGCCGAAGAGGAGCAGTCTGTACCTGCTGAGGAGTCCAAGCCTGAACTAGCTGAGGAAAAGGTCACGCCTACACCAGCCGAAGAGGATCCCACGCCTGAGTCCGGTCAGGAAGAGCTTGTTGAGCCTACGCCGACTCTGGAAATCGAACAGTCCGCTGTCGAAAAAGACGTGGAGACTCCTATTATGACAGAAGAGGCGCCCAAGGCCGAAGAGACTATGCAGCCAGAGGCCCCTGCCAATGCAGCTGCCACCGAAGCCGTTGAAGAGGCAGCAATGACTCCTGCTCAGAAGAAGAAGGCCAAGAAAGACAAGAAAAAGCGCCAATCAGTAATTGCTGAAGAGGCACAGTCTGCTTCTGTTGATGAGCCCAAGCCTGAATCCGCCCAGGAAGAGCCCGCTAAGGCTGAGTCGACCCAGGACACCGAACATTCAACTGTCGACAAAGATGCGCAGGCTCCTGTTATGATAGAAGAAGCGCCTAAGGTGGAAGAACCGTCTCCAGAAGAGCCCGCGCAGCCAGAGGGCCCTGCCGATGCAGCTGCTACCGAGGCCGCTGTCGAGACTCCTGCGGAGGAGGCAATGGCTCCTGCCCAGAAAAAGAAGGCCAAGAAAGACAAGAAAAAGCGCCAATCAGTGATCGCTGAAGAGGAACAGCCTACGCCTGTTGAGGAGCCAACGCCCGAATCCGCTCAGGAAAAACCCACGGAGCCTGAGTCGACGCAGGAAATCGAACAGCCCACCGTTGACGAGGTTGCGCAGACTCCTATTATAACAGAAGAAGCGCCCAAGGTCGAAGAACCTTCTCTCGAAAATGTCACGCCACAGGATGCTCCTGCTGATGCAGCTGCTACCGAGGCTGCTGCGGAGGAGACAATGACCCCAGCTCAGAAAAAGAAGGCTAAGAAAGACAAGAAAAAGCAACAAAAGTCTGTTGCTTTCGACGAGGATGCCACTCCGACTGAAGGGCCCAAGTCAGAGCAGGATGCATCTACACCTGAAGAGAACGTTGAATCTCGGGATGCTCCGGCTGACTTGGTTGTCTCGGAAGAATCAGCCAAGGAGCTGCCAGTGACCGAAGAAGCCGCCGAGCCTGCTCCTGAAGCGGAAGTGTCGAAGATAGAAGAGCCCGCTTCCTCTGAAGAAAGCAAGGACATCACTGAGCATGAGCCAGCCTCAACTGCTGCGCCTGACACCCCAGTTCCTAGTGAAGTCAAGGAGCCAGAGCCCGCAGCGGAGTTGCCAGAGCAGCCGGAACAAGATGCTCAGACTCCCCCGGAGTTCCAAACCCCGAGTGCACAAGAGCCCGAAGTTGCCTTGACTGCGGCGCAGAGGAAGAAGGCGAAGAAAAACAAGAAGAAGGGCAAGTCTGTGGACTTAGCCGACAACGCCCCTTCCGCCACAGACGCAGTGCAGGACTCTGAGCCTAAACCTGAGCCTGTTGTTCAAACTTCCACCGATACTCCGGCTGAGACCCCGGAGGTGCAAGATACTCCAGCCCCTGAGCTAGCGCAGCCCGGAGAAGGTCCCGAGCAAGACAATACCATTGAGTCCGAGGCTCCCAAGACCGACGAACTCGAGACAACAGAAGCCGTATCCGACGATGTGCCGAAAGAGGAAACCCCTGAAGCCAAGAAGACCGACAACGAACCCCCGGCGACTGAAATGATTCTCGATGCTGAGCCAGCTCCCTCCCAGGAAGCAGAGGCGATTGCCCCTTCTCCTACCGAGCCGACCGAAGAAGCTGGCATGTCAGCCAAGGAGCGACGCAAAGCTGCCAAGAAAGCGAAGAAACGCCAGTCTAAGAATGTCGACGCCGATACCGATGCCGCAACATCCGATTCGCCTTCTGGGCCAGCAACCGACCCTGCCGCACCCATGGAAGCGGCCAACAGCGTTGAAAAAGTCCTGACCTCTACGGACACAGACGCCCCTGGACTTTCAGCCGTACCGGCGTCCTCGCCTGCGGAACATGACGGTAAAGAACATCAGTCCCACGGCATAGAAACTTACGACGCCACGGCGCAAGATACGACCTCGACTGATAAAGACATGTCTTCGCAGGTAGAGCAGACGCCGATAGAGAGTCCTTTTTTAGATTATCCTCCCCAGCCCGTGCTTGAGCGTTCAGTTGATTCTGGCGAGCTGGCGGAGGTAAATGCTCAGCAGGAGGGTGATGTTGCCCTTACTGCACCGGAGCGAGAGGGGGAGATGGTTGAGCCTGCCCCCATGGAGAAGAAGAAGCTGGTTGGTGATAGTGAGAATGTTGAGGAGGAATCGACTGTGCCGGAAGCAGGCGATCTCTCCACGGAGAAGGAGATTGAAGAGATGCCTGTGGATGTGCCAATTGATGTTGTTCCTGAGGCACAGATACAGGAATTCCCTGTGGAGGAAGAAGCTTCTGAGGCAGCTGTCTCGAAGAAGCAGAAGAAGAAAAACAAAAACAAAAACAAGGATAAAAAGCAAGAGGAGGAAACTGCAGCACCTGAGCCTGCGAGCTCTATTGCAGAGGACAAGGAGCAGCCGGAAGCTGGGCCTTCGGTTGAGGCCGAGCTCCAGCCGGAGGTAAAGAAAATCATTGAGCCTGAGCCCATTGCCGTGGCCGAACCAGTGCCAATTCCAGAGGATCAACAACCAGATCAACTGCAGGACATTGAAGAGACTGCCGCTGTCCAGACAAGGGAGGACATTGATGATACCAAGGAGATCAATGTCCCAGAAGCCGAGGCCGCTGCTCCTCCTACCGAAGACACCACGCAGCCAGAGGCCCCTGTCGATGTAGCTGGCATCGAGGCCACTGAAGATGCATCAATGACCCCTGCTCAGAAGCGGAAGGCCAAGAAGGACAAGAAGAAGCAACGACAATCAATTATTGCTCAAGAACCCGAAGTTGAGCCCCAGCCCGAGGAACAGACAGCACCCGAGGCGGCTGAAACTTCTGCCCAAGAGGCTGGGATTACAACAGAGCCAGCGCCTGGCGAAATTGCCACGCAAGATGAGGCTGTTCCTAGCGCAGAGGAGCCCACAGCGCAGCCTATTGATGCCACCCAGCAGCCCGCCAAGGACCTTGTAACGCCCTCTGAAGACACTGAACAGCATGTTCTAAGCCAAGAAATTGAAAACGGAGAGCGTTCTCTCGAGCTTCCTTCCACTGAATCCAACGTCGAGGAAGGAGACAAACCGACCGAGCAGGCTGCCCCAGTCCCGGCGGAGATTCCAGATGACGAGCTACCTAGCGAACAAGGGCCGCCTGAAGCCGGCCCCGAGCCCGAAGAAGAATCGGCGACTGTCCCCAAGAAGATGAGCAAGAAAGAGAAAAAGAAGGCCGCTGCCGCCGCCGCCGCCCTTGTCGAGGAAGAAAAGCTCGCTGAGTCACAACCTGAACCCAAGGAGGCCTCGGCCATCACTCTGCAAGCTCCAGGGGAAGTGGTAGAGCAGCCTATGGTTCAAGAGCCGCAATCCTCACAGACTGAAGACAAGCATCAGCCTGAAGCCGAAAAGAACCCGGATGAAATTACAGAATTGCCCGCTTCTGGGTTGAAAGAAGATGTTCTGGAGCAGCCTGTTGAGGCTCTCGATTCTACCGAGCCTCTCGAATCTGAGGTCAAACCGGAGGAGTCTACAAGAGAGCTAGCCGAAGAGCCAGCTGCCGCCGAAACTATTACTCGGAAAATGTCAAAGATGGACAAGAAAAGGGCCAAAAAGCAAGCCCAACAAGAAATTATTGAGCCGACTTCCCCTCCGACCGAGGATCATGCTCGTACCACCGAGTCTGCAACTGCAGAGGCTGTTCCTGAACCGGAGACAACTGTTGTGGTTCCAACTGAACTTGTTCCTACCACCGAGCCCGCAACTACGGAGACTGCTATCGAATCGGAAGTGACTCTCGAAGAGACCCCAACTGAGACTGTTCCTGGGGCTGATTCGATTCCCTCGGAAGAAACCCAAGATGCTCCCAAGGCCGAGGCTGAAAGCATCGAACCACCCGCTACTGAGGGTTCTAACACCGTATCGGAAGACAAGCAGCCCCCAGAAAGCGAGAAAAATGAAGCAGTCATTTCTGTTGATACACTCGATACGCCCTCGCCCGTGGAACCCACTGACCAGGATACCAACAATGAGCCCCTTGACCTCGAGCGTCCCGCAGAGAAGAACGATAAGAAAGATAAAGCTCATGTTGTGGCCGATTCGCAGGATCTTGAGAATGCAGCTGATCTCGAGGTCGTTGAGGGCCTCGCAGATCAACCAGGACAACCTGAAGTGATGCCGGCCCTGTCCAAGAAGATGTCGAAGAAGGACAGGCGCAAGGCCAAGAAGAATGCCGGCATCACCGAAGAAGTCTCGGCTCAACAACAAGAGGCTCTGGCTGATGTGGCTGAGTTGCCCACGGAATCTGAGGTCCAGCCGATAGAGCCTGCTGTGGAGAAAGAGATTCACAACGAACCTGAAAATGCTGCAGAAGCTCAACCTGCATTGGAGCGAGAGTTGCCGATTGAGACTCCCACTTCGATTGAGAATGAGCCTATACCAGACCCAGGAGTTCAGGTTGAGCTAACGCAACCCGATGAAGAGCCCGTCGTCAGTGAGGAGGTTCCTCTCTCACGCAAGGCCTCGAAGAAGAAGGCCAAGAAAGCCCAAAAGGCCAACAAATCCGTGGATGCTGAGGCACTGGCTGAAAACACGATCGCGGATCAGCATGCTACCATTGTGCCGTTTGAAGAGGACCAATCCAAGGCACAGGGCCTGGAAGTGCCAGACGAAAAGTCGGGCCAAGACGAAGAAGACTGGCCCGCAATTGACTGGCAGGCCAAGTTTGAAGAGTCCCAGCGATCAAGGGAAGCGGACCCTGAACCTGAGCCGGACATTCCACCTCCCGAGCCGGAGATTATTGGAGAATTTGTTGATTCTTCTTTCCCCGAAGTTTCGCAAGATGCAAACGAAGCTACGGAGGAAGATGCTCGCGCTTTGCCAACGAGCAGAAAAGACAAGAAGAAGGCCAAGAAGAACAAGAAGCAGTCACAGCAAACTCCTCCGGAAGCCGAGGGACCTTCGCAGGAACCCTTCAACGACCAAGAGATCGAGCCACCTGCCCGGACAACTACTCCCGGTGGATCTAAAATTGCCAACTTATTCCCCGGCCTCGAGCGTGGGGGGTTCCGGCGATCAGCTTTGGACCAGCAACCACGGTCGCTAAAAGATAGTGCTGAGGAAGAGACAACAGCGGACTTGGAAGCGAATCGCGATGTCGCGATCCCTGTCTTGGAAGCACCCCCAGCGACCACTGAAACCAAAGAAATTCCCGATGATTTTACCTCGGAGCTGCCTAGCAGCCTCGAAAGACAAATTGAATCTACAATCTCGGAGCTGAAAGCTCACTCCGAAACTCCTACTGCTACGGAGCATGGATCAATCAGGGAGCCAGAACTTCCGGCGGAGGGCGAAAAGTCCAAGGATATGCCATCGTCATTGTCAATGGAACCCTCTGATGAGCGGACTCGTCCCACTGAACCTTCTTCTCCTACGCGCCTTCCACCCCGTGAAGAAGCTGGAAAGGAACTGTGTGAATTACGCCGATCACCATCAATCCATGGACGGCACCAGCACACGCCCAGAACCTGGAGCTTGGAAGAACCCTCTCTACCAGCTCTTCGTGCCCCGTCCCCTCCTCGGTCGCTCTTCGGAGGACCGACCGACGATTATGTGCGACCCCGGACTCCGCTTGATACAATTGCGGAACAAGAACCACGGGATGGCCAGGGAGCAACCATGGCTCGTCGCGGGACGCCCCGTCTGGAGATGAAGCCCGAGCATGTCTTACCCCGACCTCAGACACCTGTCCGGAAATTTACAGACAATGCCTTTGATCGAGAAGCTTGGCCGAAGGAGAACAAAAAAGGCGAGGGGTTCAAACCCGAAATTCTAAAAACGCCTGAGCAAGGGATGCCAATTCTGAAGCCCAGCACCAGCAGCGGAAAATTACGTCGTACAAATCGCAGTATTAGCGGCGATCTGCGGGCGGCTAGTCGAGCGCTAGATTCCCAGCCTTCGAATCTCGATCTCGATCAGCTCCCGTCTTCCTCCTCTTACGACCCCGTCACCGACAAGGGCAAACGTCCGTTGCGAAATATGTCGGATGTCTATGTAAGTTATTAATTTATTCCTTTTTATTTGTCATTGTTTGTCATTGTCATTGTGGTTTTGTTTTTGTTTACTAACTTCCACAGGAGGGATGGGGTGAGACGCCCAGTTCCCCACGGTCGCCCAGCCGACCGCCTAGTGTCCGCCGCCGTCGCAGCATGCAACACTTGCAAGACATCGAAACCCGTCTCGACCAGCTTATCTCTGAAAACCGCCTACTGATCGCCGCCCGCGATGAAGCCGAAGATAAGCTACGGAATACCACTGTCGCTCGTCGAAAGAGCGACCGTGCGCTCAACACCCGCGACGGAGATCTACGCGATCGGGAATCGGAGGTGGAACAATTGAAGAACTCGGTGGAATGGCTGCAGAAGGAGATCTCTCGTCTGACCCAAGAGAACGAGGGACTGACCGCATCCAACTCTGCTCTCGCCGCCGCCCACGCAGCCGAGGTCAACTCCGTACGCGAGTCGTCCACACGTGAACTTGCCGACTTGCAGTCGCAACACAATCAACTCTCGTCCCAGATAGAGGATCGCGTTCGACAAGAGATTGAGTCAGCTCTTGCGCAAAAAGACATTGAATTGCGCCGTCTGCGCACCGAGCTTGAGGAGGCCCGTGATAAAGTGAAGGAGCTCCAACAACAAATCGCGGCCTCGGTACATGACAATGCCCTTGTCTTCCGCGATGAAGAGTACTTCGATGCTGCCTGCCAGAAACTGTGTGGCCATGTCCAATCTTGGGTCGTGCGCTTCTCTAAGCACAACGATAAGCGTCGCTGTCGCCCACTCAGTGAACTGCAAGACGAGAAGATGGCAGACCGCTTCGACAATGCCCTCCTCGACGGCTCCGATCCCGATGCCTACCTATCCGACCGTGTCCGCCGCCGCGATGTCTTTATGTCGGTGGTCATGACAATGGTCTGGGAATACATATTCACCCGTTATCTCTTCGGCATGGACCGGGAGCAACGTCAAAAACTCAAGTCTCTTGAGAAACAATTGGGCGAGGTTGGCCCAGCCCGTGCTGTGCACCGCTGGCGAGCCACCACTCTCACACTGCTGTCCCGGCGACCGGCCTTTGCTGCGCAACGTGAGAGCGATACGGAGGCTGTTACTCTGGAGATCTTCCAAACCCTATCGCGGATCCTCCCTCCTCCGTCGCATGTTGAATCCCAGCTCCTGGATAACCTCCGTAAGATCATGCGGGTAGCAGTCAACCTGTCCTTGGAGATGCGCACCCAGCTGGCTGAATTCATCATGCTGCCGCCTCTGCAGCCGGAATATGATACCAATGGCGACCTTGCCCGCCAAGTATACTTCAACGCCGCCCTGATGAATGAGCGCAGTGGTCTGACAAATGACAACGGCGAACTCGAAGCCCAACAGTCCATTGTGCGCATTGTGCTCTTCCCTCTTGTTGTCAAAAAGGGCAATGATGTGGGCGAGGGTGATGACGAGGTTGTCGTCTGCCCCGCCCAGGTCCTCATTGCCCGCCCCAGCAAAGACAAGAAAGTATCAAGAATGATGAGCGGCGACCGCATGTCCATCGATCCTACCAGGTCGGTCCACAGCATCGTTCAAAGTATCACTCACAGTGTGGCACCGTCATCTATGATGGACATGAGCAATGTGATCTGAGGCGTCACACTCTGATCATGATTGCTCCCATCTTGACATGCGTGTCTTGCTGCATCCTTGCTTTTTATTGTCTAATATTTGTTTTCTTCTCTCGCCGGTTGATATGGCGTCTGGGCCATTTAGCGTAACGGTCATTGCGAGGCCGATGACTGTGAATATGTGGAGTTATTTGTTTCTTTATTTTTTCCTGTTTCTATTTGATTTTCTCATGTGTTCTAAGACAATGCGTCAGCCCGATGTGTATTTACCATGGCTTTGATGTCTTATGAGTGATGACCTGTACTTCTGGTATGGCAATGTAATAATCTATTTCCACTTTATTTTCTACTTCTCTCTACTTAACTGTCTCTTGCAATGTATTTTCTTATACATCTTCCAAGGGTGGGAAATCACAACCTTTCTCCTTTCAAAAGCATCACTATCACTACTTTCGTGGAGCCTATGACGGTGTTTTGATTTCCAGCCTTCTCTTGTGTTTACCATTGACTTACTTTCCACTCATCTTCCACTCGCCTTGCACTCATCCTTCTATCCCACACCAGCTCCTTCATGCAGCGCCTAAAATACCAGGGGCATCTCTCTGGGGGTGGCACGACTTGTCAGTTCATGTATACGGAGCGTGTGGAATAGTTTGGGGTCTGCACAGCACCATCTCCTTCAAAGATCGCATCAAAGGCGCTGGAGACATTGGGATGAGTTATCCAATTGGGATTCGAGGAGACAATAACGCCGGCATCTGAGGAGGCTTTGTCGAGCTTAGCTATGATGGTGAAACGCGTCGTGGCCCTCTGGCCAATTACCATGTTGTGCGCCCGTTCCCCTGTATGACCACCTTGATGAAATTGAGCGCGGATGTATATCTCTTCTTTCGCCGGTCGTTCTCCAAGGGGCAATCACGATAGAATCGCTAGCGAAGATGGACCACGACGCATATACTTCCTCTCACCATGTCCTGGGATTGGCGAAGTACGCTAATTACTCTTATTGCACTCTCCGTCTCGCCTACCGCGGATACAGCGCAGCTCAAGAGACTAGGGGAGTTCTTCTGCGCCCGAGTTCGGGCGTGTTGGCGACGTCTTTTGCTGGAGACTGATCCGAGAGCAACTCCCGATCTCGAGCAGAACCCTGACGGCCAAGAACATGAGTTGGATGACCTGACAATGGTTATCTGCCATCCATCCCCTCTTCCTCCCTCTCCTTCCCTCCCGGCCCCGGACCCGGTTGAACAGAAGGAAGACGGACCTTACCCTAACCGTCGAAGACCAACCACAAGCCCTTGAGCAATAGAAGGCTCGGGTCATCATGCAGGATATCACCTTTTGGACCACCTTGTTCACTAAGAGCAAGTCGTTCTCAAGTGCATGTATACCACGAAGACGGGCCAAAAGGCCAAACTCACCTCACGCAATCAAGTCACCACACTTTCATTGTTCTTGACTCAAAAGGAGAGTGCCTAATTAAAAAAAAAACATATCAACAAAACGGAAAGGTTGCAGACGAACATGCAGACCCATCCCAATCTCAAGCAAGTTTCTCCTCGACAGTCTCAACAGCTACCGAATTGTCAACCGAGAGGACCCTCCATCACCCTCGAAGTTGCATACTCAGAATCCGACTCAAAATTAAATTTTGACGTCCGATTTTGGTTGAACCCTGGTTTGTAGGGACTGCAGAATGACGCGAATGTCCTGCTGGTGGGAGGTAACGAGAGCATCGAGGCATCAAGGTTATTATCATTGTGAAGTGGTGGAAGCCGGCCAGGGGACGTGTCTCTGGCACTGCGGAGCTATGCATGTGTGATCGCAACGGCATGCCTAATGCCAACATTTGCTTGACACTCCAGATCAAAGGTCGCGGTCTGAAATCTGGATTGAAAAGTGAGAGAGGCGAAACAACAGGGTCCAACGAGCCCAGGTCACTTGGATTACCAAGCATGGAGAGCAGCACGAACGTCAGTGATCAACCTTCCAATGTCCCCTTTGAAAGCCTACTCCGCCGTCCACTCGCGCAGGGGAGAAATATCTGGGAGTCTCCCAACAACAACTGGAGTGTGTCGCAGAGGCGATTTGGGAAGAGCAGGGGAGGTAGATTTTGTTTGTTTTCTTTCGTTTCTCAAAGGCATACGAAGGAAGTTGATAGATACCCAAATAGGTCGCTTTTGTCTATTCAAGCATTGATTTTATCATAGGCTTAGTTTCATTCTACCAAGCTAAGCTATGATTCGTGCAATAAAGGGAGTTATCACTACATGATAGCCATAAGAGCATGGCCTTATTGACGATAGACGTGACTTTAAGGTCAAGGGGAAACAAGAAGTTCATCACACAGAAAGCTTCTTGGGCACAGCTCTACCTCTTCAAGGCAATCTTTTTGAACTCAGCAGTGGTGTCCCTGATGGCTACTTCAACAGGAAGTCGCTCCATTGAACTGGCTCCATAGAAGCCATGCAAGCCCTGCACCCTATCCAATACGAATTTGGCATCTTCTGGAGCAGCAATAGGCCCACCGTGACACAGCACAAGGACATCCTTATTGATCCGCACCGCCGCATCCCGCATGGCCTGGATCTCCACAACACATTGATCCAACGTCTTTCCAGTCTTCGCCCCAATCAGCCCAGAAGTAGTCAGACCCATATGTGCCACCAGGATATCCGCCCCAGCCTTCGTCATAGCCTCGGCCTCCTCGACATTGAAAACATAAGGCGTCGTCAGAATATCCAACTCGGCGGCCTGCCGCACCATCTCCACCTCTTTACCATACCCCATCCCAGTCTCCTCCAGGTTAGCACGGAAGTTGCCATCGATCAGTCCCACCGTGGGGAAATTCTGTACCCCGGCAAATCCCAAGTCCCGCAGCTGTTTCAGGAACCTCGGGATGTGCTTGAATGGATCCGTACCGCAGACACCCGCAATCACGGGGATATTTTGAACAATAGGAATGACTTCAGCGGCCATTTCGACTACCACCTCGTTGGCGTTGCTGTACGGCATCAGTCCCGCGAGACTTCCGCACCCTGCCATGCGGAAGCGACCGCTGTTGTATATGATGACTAGGTCTGCGCCGCCGGCCTCGACCGATTTTGCGGAGAGACCGATGCCTGATGGTGGATTATTAGTTGAACTGATTGATAGAGAGGCGAGGGCCCCGAGAGGCAGGTGACACGAAGTACTTACCGGCTCCGGCTCCAACGATGGGCTTCCCGGCTTCAATTTGATGGCGTAGGTGGGCGAGAATCTCGCTGCGACAAGTGGGTGGAGCCATAGTTGAGCAATTGGATGTTTGTAGTTGTTGACTGTCCCTGTAGGTCAAAAGGTGAGATATTCTCCTCTCGTCTCACTTGAATTTATCATATAAATCGTGCTTCTCGCAAAAGGCGGGGCAGACTTTGGGTGCGGATGCGGAGGGCTAGCTATCTTGAACAACAAGTAGAAGGTTCGTCATACCATGTCATATATTGAGCTTATACAATTCCCTATTGTGCACTACTTCCTATTGGATCCATCGTATTCTACAGGTCCCAATCTATGTTCATTGGGTTGATCTATTGCGGCTCAAGCTGGCCGGCTTTCACCCGGCAAGGCCTAAGAGGCTGCTGTTAAAGCATAGGACCAGTTCTTCGACTCATACCTCCAAGGCTATGGGGTTTTGTTTGCATTTTGCCTTTGAGTGAACTAGGAACACAAGATGTATCCCTGACGAGTTGCGTTGTCGGCCAAAACCTGAATTTCTATAGTTGTGCTGACCTCATCCATCCCGTTTTAGGAAAAGCCTCCAGGGTTGTCCCATGGAAGTCTCAGAATCTCATGGACCTCGAGGGGTTTCTCTTTGTATTGGATTCTCCTTTCTTTCTTGTACATAATATCCTACAGTACAACTTATTCCCAGTTCTATTTGATATCTGGCAAGATTTGCTTGTTTCTTCCAAGGTTGTTTTATCCCGGGAATGTTCCACTCTGCTTTTGCCACCCGCGTCATCCCCAACTTAAGCTGCAGCTCCCTTCAACGCTGTCGACCATGCCGATGTCGGTTCCCCCGTGATCATCGCCAGTAAGATCGTATGGAAAGCTGGGTATCCTGCATCCTGCATCCTGCGAGTCTTTGCCCTGTGAGCCTGTTTGCGTTGGGCTCCATTGGTTGGTGAGCTGTCGAAAAGTTCTCCTCCACTTCAGTACAGTTGCACCTTCAGTACAGAGCAACTGTACTGAAGACACCCAACCTTCATCGCGACCCAATCGTTGAGGCTGTCACAATGGATCCGCCCATGATCCCAATACCTGGAACAGCGTCTTCCAGACCGCCACGTTCGTCGCATTCGTCTAGCCCAAGAAAACGTCCACAGCACAGCGATTACCCACCTGCTGATAACAACGCTAGCTATGGCCTAATGAGCGGCGGTCGGGCCCCAGGCACTGGTCCGGTACCCGTCCCGGAGACGTCGCCAGCCAACAAGACCCGCCCCAACCCTCCCACTGATAATGCTGCTGGCAAACCCTCCAAGTCCTCCAAACGCAAAAAGAACCGCAATCGCAAGCGTCGCAATCGACACCCGTCTTTTATTCCACCTAGTCGGGAGGAATCCCATGATAGTCCTGCGGAGATTTCGGATGCTGGAGGTGTTAGGGACTCAATGGAGGCCGATCGGCCAACCTCGAGGGACAAGTCGTTCTTCAAATTGGGGCGCAATCTAAGCAACACAAGCTTGGAGAGCGATGCCCTGTTAGATCATCGGTAAGAACTCGTGATATTGAGCGATCTCGGAGCTTCAGATGGATACTAATATTTTTACCTTAGGGACCAACCCTCGATGAGACCTCGTCGTGACAGTCGCCTTGCATCGTCATTCCGCCCGAGCTCCCTAACGTCCAATGTCTTCCGATCAAACGATGGGCAATCTCGCAGCACCCCGAGGGGGTCACGGAGCCAACAACATCGTGGTGATAGTGACGAAGAGGATACCAACGATCGGACACCATTGATGCGGCCAATTTCAGGCCAGATACCTGGCCATAATCGGTACGGAACAGACACTCGCCCGGGTTTGTTCTCATCGCGTGCTCGACAGCCCTCTGCTCAATCTATATCCTCGGGATGTTCGCCAAAGGATGATCGCAGCCCACTCTATTCTCCCACTGTAGAGCGAGACTACGATGTCAACAACCCGCCGTCGGTTCCGGGTTCTCCAAAGTTGGGCCCGGAGATGAATTATGAAGATGCTGTGGTAACAGGAGCTGATTGGGACTTCTCAATGGCTCGGTCATTGGAGAATCGCAAGGACTCTTTGAACCCCCTCAACGACACTCTGATCGATATAGAGGGAAACGGATTGCACCCACATTCTGCCCCATCCTCTTCGCCTGGGTCACCGCTGCTTTCTCCACATCAAGAATTGCGGCGACGCCGGACCGTGGCAGTACCAGCAGAGGAAGACGTATGCTTCCCTACCGAGACGATATCCGAATTGGGAGACGAGGGACCAAGGCAAATGCGAGATGAAGTCGGTGAACGTCGACGGCGTAGACATCAGCGTTGGCCCGATCTCTCGGTGCTGGAAGAATGGAGCCGCGAGGAGAAAGAGGAGCGCAATGGAGACATTCGAGTCAAAAGGATCAGTGAGCCTGTGCTCGTCGAAGGCCGATTGCGCCCTCAGTATACAGGTTGGCGACGCGAAGAGGATGAGGCGCCTTATCGGTTCACGTATTTCAACGAAGAATTTCCGAGCACCATTCATGCCCAAACTATCTCCGAGCTGGTACAGCCAGGTGGTAGCTTCCGCGATCTGTTTATTCCAGATCCACCCGAATTAGAGGATTCCTCGGAAGATGAGGACGACGAAGACGAATCTTTCGTGGAGAACCCAGCTTTCAATAACTCAACACAAGCGCCCAACAAGCCAACATATCACTCGGACAACCAAAGTCAAGGGCAAGGGCAAGGCCATCAAACGAACGTCAATCCTCATATGATGCCTCAGACCGTTGCTCCCAATGGAAGGAGTACAAGTGACCTTATGACCGGCAATGCTCCTCCTGTCAGAGGACCCTCGCGTTTATCTGTCATCAGCGAAGGACGCCCAGACTCCCACCGAGAGCTTTCGCCCGCACCTTCAAACACCCCATTTAACAACACCCCCAACACGAAACCTAAACGGTACGGTCCACGGCCGACTTTCTGGCTAGATGTTCTCTCTCCGACAGATGCAGAGATGCGTACGATTGCTAAAGCTTTTGGGATTCACGCGCTGACGGCAGAGGACATTATGATGCAAGAAGCTCGAGAGAAAGTCGAGCTGTTCCGCAGCTACTATTTCGTCAACTACCGCACTTTTGAACAGGATGTCAACAGCGAGAACTATCTCGAGCCAGTGAACATGTATGTGGTAGTTTTCCGCGAAGGCGTGATATCCTTCCATTTCTCGCAAACACCCCACCCAGCCAATGTGCGGCGGCGTATTCGCCAGCTGATGGATTACCTGATCCTCAGCTCAGACTGGATTTCATACGCATTGATTGATGACATTACCGACGTCTTCGGTCCGCTGATCCAAGCGATTGAGGATGAGGTCGATGAGATCGACGAGATGATCATGCAGATGCACTCTTCCAGCAAGGAGGTGTCGTCCAATGACAGTGTGCTTCCTTCATTCGCACCAGGGGAGATGCTCCGGCGAGTGGGAGAATGCCGCAAGAAGGTCATGGGACTGTATCGACTTCTCAGCAACAAGGCCGATGTAGTCAAGGGCTTTGCCAAGCGTTGCAATGAGCAGTGGGAGGTCGCACCGAAGTCAGAGATTGGTCTGTACCTGGGTGACATTCAGGATCACATTATGACGATGACCGGTAACCTAACGCATTACGAAACGTAAGAGTCTTTTTTTACCTAGGTTCAAGGCTGGTCTTGCACAACGTTGCAGAAATCGCTAACTGTTTCCTCCAGAATCCTTTCCCGTGCACACTCCAATTACCTCGCACAGATCAACATCCTCATGAACGAGCGTCAGGAACATACTGCCGATGTCCTGGGTAAGCTGACTGTTCTTGGTACGATTGTCCTGCCGATGAACATCATCTGCGGCATGTGGGGGATGAACGTCAAGGTACCGGGTCAGGACATTGATAGTCTGACATGGTTCTGGTGCAGTATGTCTTCTCTCTTTTCCTTCCCAGACTATCTGCTAATACTTCGTAGTTACTGCCGGACTATGCGTGTTTGCATTTGTATCTGTTTGGACTGCTAAGAGAGTCTACAAAATTGTATAGACTTGCCATGTGTCTCCATGTTGCTTTCTACTTGGTTTCAGTTGATTGGATCGATACCCTGGGTTTGGTTTGGTTAATTGCTCGTTTATGTAAGGGCCCTGGGGGTTCTTTCTTCTTTTTGGTCTCTGACTGGCTCTAAATGCTCGGTGTGTCCCCGGATTTGACGATATACGATGCAAGTGTTGCTCTTGCTGTATATGGGAGTTTGCCTAGATATGCATAACTGGCTACAGGTTGGATAGAAGTGTATATTAGTTAAAAACCTGTTTCCCCAAACTACATCTACTATACTCTAGTAACTGTATCTACTGTAGAATTGATCTTCAATCAGTATTTGCAGTCCTAACATCTAGTAGGTAGCTCCCAACGAAACGGAGCACGGCTTTGGTTCTGGTTCGGATTTCTTTCCCGGGCACTTTGATTTCTTACGCCTTCGTCTTTGATATATCACCATCTCATTCTTGATACTTGGTGTAAGACTCTTGACTCTTATAAAATGACTGAGCCCAATATTTGCTCTCCCCAACATGACGATGGTTGCCTGGAGGGTCTACCTCTTTCAATCAGGAGGTACGAATATCAAGGAAGGCACCATTTCAGTCGTATGCTAGGTCTTGAATCTGGCAGGCGCGAACGTGAAACCGACTATATGCTTTTTCATATTGACCCGGTAGACTTGACTCACGACTTCCTCGACGAAGAAACGGCTTATTTTCCACGATTGCGTCTTTCTTTTGATATTCCACATGAACTACTGCTAATAACCATGCCGAGCCCTGAGCACGCAGCTGCGATTGGTGCCCTTAATAAAGAAATGCGGCGAGATCTCGACTCGATGGGCCATGGTCTGTCTGACGCGATCATAGACTATCCAGGGGGCGGTACCCGTCTCCAAAACGGCAAAGGAAAAGATGCTGATATAGCATTTGGCCCAATGAGGCGAGCAGTAGGAGAGCGAGCAAACGGAAACGAAACAAGGTACACCGTTGTCGCTGAGATCGCTATCTCTGAGACGGAAACTAAGCTGAAGAGAGATACTGATTTTTGGCTGGACCCCCTTCGTGGCAATGCGAATCTGGTCATAACGATCAAGGCAAGCAGAAAACTTGCCTATATCAAGATCGACACCTGGCAACGGGTGAATGACCGAGCCCACTGTACTGGGAGTCTGTCGATAGCAAAGACCACGCAGGGCAGAGTTACGGTCACCGGTCCCCTGCGCATTCCATTTGATGCGTTATTTGACAGAGCGCCAACAATTCCTGCGGAAAGAGCTATATCTCTTTCCGTGCAACG
Organism: Penicillium flavigenum; assembly: GCA_002072365.1. Lineage (NCBI taxonomy): Eukaryota > Fungi > Ascomycota > Eurotiomycetes > Eurotiales > Aspergillaceae > Penicillium > Penicillium flavigenum. The sequence goes on from MLQL01000018.1 coordinate 64,294, forward strand.
TCTTCAGTTCCTCGCAGAGGTTGTCTGGGCGGCCCAAGGGATCTGACATCCCTGTATGTTTCATTACCATCGGTCGTTTATTACCGTTTATTACCGTTCTCGGCGTCACCCAACGATCATCAATCCCCATCCCAGTGACTTCATCATTTTTTCTTTTGTTGCTTCTATTTCATCTCTACTTCTCTACTTCTCTACTTCTCTACCTTTCTACTCTATTTCCTTCTACTTTTCACATTCACATTCTTTCTTTTCGACTCGATTCTAGACCCGTCCGTGCTTCTATGCAGTGATCCTCTTGACGTGGACCACGGTCATTGGTCTTTGCCACGACCCCATCAGCCACTTTTCACCGAGGTTTTGACCGACTTCTGCACATTTGGCAGAGACGCCACTCCAAAAACAACAAAACAACGAAACAACGTCAATCCAGTCCAGTCAAGCCAGTCAAAAACGTTGAGCCGGATCGGCGGGTCTCCATTTGCCCTAAATCCGCCAACCAAATCTTGTCATCTTTACTTCCTTCGTTCTAGGCCTTTGTTTTTGTTGGCAACAAAGCAGAAAAACGGCACAAGTGATGGGCTCTCTTTGCGCTACACTGACGGCCCACTTGGTGTTCTAAACCTCCATCTCTCTCCAGTTTCCCCAACCCCTGCACCTGCTGCAGCCATTTTTCGCTTGTGCGTTTCTGTACAGAACCCGATTTCCGGAAAACAGCATGTGGTCATCGGCTATTCGTTCTCCTGGACCCTCGCATGTGTAACCCGTATTCTGCGCAAACATCTCATTCGATCCTCGTGATATCTCATTCGCTCTTGCCAAACAACTCACTTCTTCACCGTCGAGCTTTCCCTGCCTAGGCGCTGTGCCTTGCTTTTTCTGGTTACCCTTTTGGGCCCTGTGTCTGCCCAACTAACCCGGCTACCTCTCGGGTTTCCTGACTTGTCCACGTCGTATCAGTCCATTCTGACTCGACAGGGACCATGGCTGCGGAGTCCGAGAGGCCGCCTCACCTTAACGGCACCCCTGGTCGATCCAGAGGACCGAAGGATGCAGAGGCGGCGTCAGACCCTACGCACCGATCGGCCAGCGAAAGTGGCATGATGGAACGGTCTCTCGTTACACCTCAGACTCAACCCATGTCTCAGGTCCCTAAACTTTTTCCCACTCCTCCTACCGCTTCCGCTTCCGCGTCTACCACGAACTCCGCTGTTTCCTCCCGCGAGCCCTCCCCGGTCCGACATTCTTCACGTACCTATACTCCTGCCTACAATCCTTCCTCGCCCACCCGGGTATCTTCACAATCGCGAAAGACCAGTCAAGACCGATCCAGTCCGACCCGACACTCTAACGGCCTGACATCCGGCCCGCCTACAAGCTCACCGACACCGAATCTTCAACGTTCTTCCTCCTCTCCAGTCAGGTCCCTGGGTCTCTCCGCTCCTGTCGACTCGCCGGCCAATGTCCCCGGTCCGGAAAAGTCCAATATGCCATCATGGGCCGCGAACCGTCGTACGGATCTGGATTCGACACTTCCGAATACCTCGCAGAAAAGATCCTCATTGCCGTTGGAGGATTTCACACCTAAACCGGACCGAAACACAACTCGGACTGTCGCTAGAGGTGTTAGTGGGCAAGGGTCCTCCCTGGAAACCGTCGAAGAGATGGCAAGCAATCCCTCTACTCCGTCCAGTGTGACTCCTACCCAGCCGGTGATCCCGGAGGAATCACGATTGCACCGGATCGACGAAGACCCGACCCCACGTGCTCCGGATCAAACTTTAGGGAGTGGCAGTGACAGTGGTGAGAATCGAAGTTCGGAACCAAAGGAAGAGACTCGCCCACAGGCGCCTAGTGCGGCCAAATCAACCAAAACTCTGATGTCACAGCGATCGACAACGTCACTCAGTGCTAGTGCTCGTGGAAAGCCCGCCGACGGCTCAGTGCGCAACATGATTGTAGAAACAGAGACCGTCAGTTCGATTCCGCAAGTTTCCATGGGAGTGGGAAATGGTGAGCGAGGCAACGCTTCTCGTGCAGAACAAGGTACACTTCGCATGAAGCCTTCCAATGAAACCATTCGTCCGCGCAAAGAAAAGAAAAAGAACCGTCGACCCAATGCCCTTCTTACGACAGGCCCTGTAACAAGCAAAGCCGACATCTTCGAGGCTAGAGTGGCCAATGCAGTGGATGAGGCTGATGTTTCGGACTCCGACGAGACTTTCGTTTACGACTCGAACCCGCCTGATCCATATCCTTCTCGACCACCCAGGTATCATTCTCGAACTCCTAGTGCGACCTCTATGGCGAGTCAAGCGGAGCAGTTGGCTGGTCGTACCCGAGGGTTGCGGGATACTTCCCATGGCGTGACAGGCAAACGCAGCATGAAGTTTACCAACACCAACCCCTACAACAATGGCAGCATAGATGGTGATGGTGTCGAGATAGATATGGCTTCGCGCTCTACTAGAACGGATGGGAGTGGAACCATCACCCCCCGGCATCACAATCTGGGCCGCCTTCATGGACGCAACGGAATGCACCCAAATCTTTTTGATAACGACAGTGCTCACTCACAGAGCCAATCTCAAAAGTCTCCCCGCCATTTCATCGGGAATAGCTATCGGCATTCTCGCCACCGGCTGTCTCCCAACTACAGGACTATTAGCGGTTCCAAGAAGGGCGGCGAGTACGACTATGAGGCAGAGGGTGCAGACGATGAACGTACACCGTTGGTGGGTACTCCACGTACAATCCACAGTCGCGGTGGTCGACGGCCCAACAGTGCAAGCTTGCGGCAGATGCAGTACATGGCGCAGCGGGAGCGCGGGGTTTTCGCTCGATTTGGCTCGTGCGCTATTATCTTCCTTCTGTTGTTGATTGTCGCTGGCGGTGCCACCTCATTCATCGTGGCGGCAACCCAACCCCTTCTAGATGTCCAAGTTATCGCGATTCAAAACGTGCTGGCTTCGGAACAGGAGATTATGTTGGATCTAAACGTGCAAGCCATCAATCCGAATTTGTTCCCTGTGACCATTGATGACACCGATGTCAACATATTCGCGAAGAGTCGATATGTTGGAACCGACAAGTTTTGGCGGGAGCACGGTGATCTGGATAATTTCCCACGCGTAAAGCAAAGCCGACGTCGCTGGCAGTTGTCACAAGCTGTGAGGTGCCTAGGCAATGTGGAGTGTGTTAAGGAAGCCATGTCTAGTCAATCTGACCCACACACCACCGACGGAGTTGACAAGGGAACTGATCCCCCAACCGATCCAGAAGGCGACCCGCGATCAATGTTGCTTGGCCGCGTGTTCCACTTCGATTCCCCACTATCTTTTGAATCATCTCCTTGGAATCATTTGACTTCCAGCTCCAAAGGACAGATCCGTCTGCCCCGGCCAGGAAACAAAACTGAGGCAGGAGGCACAGAGCGCTGGGAGCGAGTCCTCCAACACCCCTTTGAGTTGACTGTCCGCGGTATCATCAAATACCAGCTCCCACTCAGCTCTCGCTACCTCTCGGCATCTGTTAGCTCCAGCATCAAGGTGGTGCCCGATACCGATGACAACGATCCGGAGCAAACACCTCCGAGCAACGACACAGTACGAATTTCTGTGCCACAAAGAAGCGCACCACCCATTCGCCTTCCACTCGATACTCGATCCACTGGATCAGGGGATTCGAGACGACCTTTTACGGCATAACAAACTTAGCGATAGATCGAGATCATTGACTTACGACAGCCCTATCTTTTCTTAATTATGTTTTTTTTTTTTTTTTTTATCTTCATGTAACGCGACGAAAAGCAAAAAGCCTATTGCCTTTGGTGGCCCACTCTGTACACATCATACAGATACGCAGTATGGCCCCTATCATCCCTTGAGACTTCATTCCGCAGTATACCCCATTTGCAATTTTCGTCTTTTTGTGCTCGCAAGCCTTGGACAAGTTCTATCATGGACCAACTTCGTCTAGTTCTTGTCATTCCTTTCTCTCTTGTCCTTCGAAAAACTATTTCGGAGATGGCTTTTTCTCTATTAGCCACCCCCTTGGAATGGATGCGATATCTGCTACATCGCTCCGTCCACCCATTCCTTACACGGCAGTCAGCCATGTTTTCTTAACGGGTTTTATTTTCGAGGTTCTTTTCCATGTCCATTCTTCTTGGTGCGAACCACGCTGTATCTGTACTATCTGTCTTGCTTCTGGCTGATCTTGGAACCAGCCTTGTGTTACATATGTATTTCTTTTGTACGCCAGGGCTTTGGGGAAAGATACTTGTCATTATTAGCTCAGTCTTCGAATACGAGACGGGTTGAGCTTTGCATAATGTTGTTTCATACTATTAGAGGTTTCTGTGACTATATCTCTTTTTGTTCGGGTTTTGTAAACATGGATATGGATATTCTTTCGGGCTTTGAATATATTAATTATGAAAATAGATATGTACTTTCATATGGATCAGCTCGTCTTTCACTTCAATGTTGCCATATGACATCCTCACTCCGCTTAACATCTATCTCTACTCCGGGAGCTCCTATCCTACGCACTTCCCTATGTTTACTAAAGATCCAGAACTATTTACCAAAATGGATATTGAAAATATGACTATGCCATCGTAAACCATCGCAAAAAAAAAAAAAGCAACGAAGATTGCACTATCCGAACACACATACACATCATAAAATCATTATCATCGGCAGCAGGCATCATTCATGACCTTGCAAGCAAGGTCGACGAGCATAAAAGGATAAGATACCAAGGAAAAAGATACAAGACTAAAGAGATGGTGTAGACGTAGAAGATGAAGTTCATCAACGCAGAAGAAATAAACATAAGGTCAAGGGGATGGACAGGAATAAGCGGGATAGAAAACATTCACACAGCAACCCGCTAGAACAGAACTTTGGTAAACCTATTCACCAGATCCTCGAATTTATCCACAGCAGGATCCCGCTCAGGAAGAAGACGGCCCTGCCCGTCAAAGCGGTTAGGTAGGTCGATGGTTGAGTCAGAGTCTGTTTCAGAGACTTTGTTCTGGTCTCTTCCCTCCTGGGATTTCGAAGCTGATGGATTATGTCGGTGGTGACTGGAAGCAGGATGGGAAGAGTAGTAATCTGGGGAAGCAGGACTAGGGTAGGGCATAGGTGGATAGGGGACGGATGAGGAGCGGCGGCGATGATGATGGTCACGATCACGATCTTGATCGCGACGGTGGGTTCTACCTCCACGATGCGAAGATGAGTACGGTTCAACGGTAGAGTCACTATCATCGGTTTCGTAGCCAGGATCCCGCGGTGGCTCCGTCAGGTCGAAAGCGACGGATTTCGAGACTTGTGGCGGTTGGCTACTTGACCGGGATGGAGACGTTGGAAAGGGGTGGATGTTTAAACCTATCGATCTGGAGATTAGCTTTTGTCGCATTATACACAGTCACAGTTGGGGTTCAATGAACCCACCCTTGTGCACATGGTTGGCATCAGTAGGTAGGGTGGAGCTGCTCACATTGTCTTCAGCCCTACGTGGCCGAGGTGCGTATTGATCGGGTCCCGGCCCTCCTGGTGGCACAGCGCCGTATGCGTAAGGCTGGGGCGGGGCAGCGCCAGGTGGAGGAGGGTAGTCTGCCGGGTTGTAGGAAACAGGGGTACCGCCGCCCAGGTTATAGGTTGAGTCGCCCGGGGGCGGGGGGAAATAGTTGCTGTTGGGGTAGTAGTGGGGGTCAGCCATGGGCGGGGCGCCCGGGGCTCTTTGCGGGGAAGGCGGGTATGGTTCTGGGTCGTAGGATTCTTCATAAGGATCACGGTGGACGTCATCATGCTCTGGTTACACCACTAGTCAGGGTGAATATTTCTCGATAAAAATTGGGGGATGTGGAGACTTACTAGAGTGTTCGCGTTCGCGCTCTTTGGACTTGCGACGCTCGTTGTACTTGTGTGCGGCATAGCCGAGCCCTGTTGCGCCCAGGGCAGCGCCCGCGAGGTCTCGCGAGCGGCTGCGGTGCTTCTTGCTTCGTCGGCGGCGACCTTCGCGGTCGGAATCAGATGAGCTGGTGTAGCGGGCTCGGCTGCGGCTGCGACTGCGACTGCGGCTATGACGTCTGGGACCGTATGCTTCCTGTGCTTCGTAGTAGGGTGCACCGGGCTGGCCGTAGTAGTGCTCAGATGGGATGCTACCTGTGACTGGGTCGTTGCCGTATTCGATTAGACCGGCCGAGTCGCGAGCTGGGTCGGGATAAGACTGTGACGGGGCGCGGCTGCGAGACCTTGAGCGATGGCGGCCCCGACTCGAACCGTCCTTTTCATCTTTGTCACTCTTCTGCTTCTCGTAGAGGCCGGTGGCAGCAGCAGTAGCAAGACCGGCACCCACGATAGGAAGAGCTTGTCTCATACGGCTGCGGGAACGGGAGCGTTCACCCTTTCGAGAGCGCGAATGGCTGCGGACCTTTTCAACCAGGCCAGCCACGGCCGCACCGGCCAGACCAGCACCAGCCATGTGCTTGCGGCGTTCAGACATGCTTCGTTCACCATGCTCACCATCCTTCTCTGAACGACCCCGGCTAGCAGCCCGAGAACGGGAGCGAGTGCGGGACCGGCTTTTACGGTCTCCACCTTTCGACTTGCTACGCAATGCAGCCACACCAGCAGCCAAGGCCGCAGCACCAACTCCCACTTCGAGCAATGTCTTCGCACGAGAGTGGGAGTGGGAGCGGCTGCGGCTACGGCTGTGACGACTCCGGCCATGTCTGCTGTGACGATGGGAAGAACGGTCATCATCAAAGGAGTGAGAACGATGGCGGCTCTTGCTACGGTGGTAGTAGTCGCGAGCATGCGATGCAGCATTCACAGCGACTGCACCAAGAGCACCTGCACCAAGAGTCTTACCAATGCGGCTGGCGCCATGGCTGACTTCGCCGTCTTTCTTGCTGCGGCTGCGGAGCAATTCGGCCGCACCAGCACCTACCAATGCACCCTCTGCCATATGACGGCGGTGGTGAGGGTGGTCGTCATAGTCGCGGGTTTCCTTTCGGATGTAGACCATGCTATCATCGCTGCTGTAGTCATGATCACGATCACCGCGACGACGGCGACTAGTCTGGGAAACGGAATCATCAGGGCTCAGCTCACGTCGGGAGCGATGTTCGTCGCACTCGCGGAGTCGACGGTGACGGTGGTAGTAATATGGGTCTTCGTCGGCCTCGGAGCGGCGCACGACGTCATAGTCGGATTCACGGGGACTGATATACGAATTGCGGGCTTCACGAATAAGTACGGATTGTTTTCGGGTGGCAATGGTAGTAGCAGTAGGGGACTGCTCCATTCGTTCCAGGGAATCCATGGACCGGGAGTGTGGACGATAGTTGTAGGGATGTAAGTACTCACGATCGTAGTGGTCTCTCTCGTAGCGTGTGGGTGGCTCATACTCCACCTCTCGCTCGTAACGCGAGACGGTCACAGGCTCTTCACGATCCGTTTTGCGCCGGATCACCAGCTCGCGCTCGCCGCCGAAAGAGTCATCGTGTCTCGACATGAAGTCTCGACGGTCGTCTTCAGGAGAGATGACGTAGCGCTTGATTGTCACGGGACGGGTCTCGTCCCAGTCTCGTTCGCGGTCTCTGTAAGTGTACGACATGGGACGTAGTAATGGCAGTGAGGAATGAGATATAAAGGGTGAATGAGTCGAGAAGTAAGAAGTGGAAGGGCAAAAAAAGTAAGATGCACACTGCAGGGAATTGAGGGGGGGCGGCAGGGAAGTGGGGGTGTGCAAAGAGGATGCGATCGACTAATGGTCGAAGATGATTCCAGTCGAAGTCTCTAGGGCTGATTCTGATTGGTAACGATTTGTCTCAGGCCAAACAAATCAAAGCCAAGAAAAGCCGGGCGAAAGCCCAGTGGGTTTCTGAATAATGATTCAGGATGATGAAAGCCGTCCACGGGGTATTCTGTAGGGCAGAGAGCGGAGTATCGGCACTCACTCAACCGGCTCAGCCTCAGACTAGATGATCGGCAGGCAGCATTGTTATGAAACTAAGAGTTGGAGTGGAGAGATGAAAGAGTCGAAAGGGAAATTTAGCGAACAGATGAAAATGTGAGAGGATGGAAAAGGGAAAAAGAGGCAGAGAGGCAAAGCAGATAAAGACATCCACGTGAGGCTCTCTCTCTCTCTCTCTCTCTCTCTCTCTCTCTCTCACTCACACACACACACACACTCAGTCAAAGTCAGGGCAATCTTTGCCCGGGGGCTGTGGCAAAAACGCTTGAAATACGGCCGTGGCTTAGATTTGTTTGTACTTTTGTATGTGTGTAGGTATGTCTGTATGTATTTTGTTTACTCACTCTTCTATTGTTTGGTTCTTCCCGTCCTCAATCCATGGGTTCTACCGACTGGCTCGGGTGGATTCCATGGTTCCTTCCTATGATACAGTACACATACGGTATACTGTACATAGTACTCGGGACATGCAGCCTCACCTGCATTCCAAATGTCATCTGCTGCATTGACAGGTCCAAGTCTAGAAGAATGGATCAGCACTATATGCACACTGTCATGAGAACAGATTCTGCAGTTTCATCCGATAGGGCACGAATAGATTAGCTACAATCCACACATTCTATTATAGATCTTGATCTCGGGTTGATATTTTAGGTTGCCGTATTAAAATTATATCTCTTAGCAAAGAACATTCGTTTCACTAGGCAGGAGTTGACATCATACGGAGTACAAAGACTATAACCCCTGCAAACCTGCAATATTGTATCACATCGGGGCAATCCAAGTCGAACCGCCCTGTTTCTTTGTGGGAGCCCGGATGACGTCAATATTTATGCGGGGCGTTCTCGGCAACTCATTATTTATGAAGGTAACAACTTAGTCAAGGCTGAGTCTACTTCGCCCCAGGCTTTGAAAAAGTTGTGAGACGGTGAAATATCAATAATATGGTTTTTTTTTTTTTTAATAAAAAAGGAAGTTTAGATATAAACCTATCAGTGAGGATTTGCCGCGGAGCCTAGGGAATTTGCTACAGCGACAAAATCCCGTTGCATATCGTAGAGGCACACGCAAGACGCTGGAGATTTGCTGCGATATTAGTGATAAGCTGGAGGATAGTAACCCTGGAACGGCCATCGCAAAGCTGAGCGACGCTTTTTCCGAGGTCCAGAGAAATCGACTCTACAGCAAAAGCAAACTATTTGAGGAGGCTTATATCGAACAGGATGGACACTATCAATGACATGGAGTCGTATTCAAATTATTGATGCGTTTATAGCTGCGCTTTCATGCAATTTGTAGCAGATCTTCCTTTGCTTTTTACTAGATCTTCCCAGATTTTGTGACTTTGCTTCCTTTGTCCCGTAAGGCTATTTAGATAGACTCTATGATAGTAGGTAGAGATCATCATCATCTATTATCATTGATTCTTCTCTCTCTCTCTCTCTCTCTCTCTCTCTCTCTCTTTGTAGGTCCGACTCCATCAACTATCCTTGTTAAGCTGTTGAAAGATCTTCATACACGCTCAACATAGGAAGCAACACCGCGATACTATTCTAAATATCCGTCTTTCTAAAGGCCTTTGGCACAGGCAACTTGACAGGGGTGTCGGTGCGCGCGGTGTTCTGAATAAGATGCTCAAACGAAGGCGAAGATTTAACACGAGGCGTGAAAGGCTCGAAATCCCAGAGATAGCCGAGAGTGCGCAAGATGGAAGAAGCAGAGTAGGACACGACCTTGCCATCCGAGTTAGTGCCCTTCTGCTCGACCTGACCCTTAGCAATCCACGGCGAGATCAAGAAAGTCGGGACGCGACCACCGAGACGGTCGAAGGAGAACGTATACTTCTCGCCACTGGGCGCTATCTCGGTGTACGTCAGGTCATCCGGGCGGGTAGCAAGCGGAGGCGGGACGTGGTCGTGGAAACCCCCTGTCTCATCAAAGGTGAGGATCAAGAGTGTCTCTTCCCACTGTGGACTGGAGCGGACCGCGTCATACACGTCCTTAATGAGAGCTTCGCCTTCAGAGACGAGGCCGGTTGGGTGCATGGAGTTCGTGCCCACGCCGCAGCAGGACGGGTCAACGAAAGAGAATTCTGGGAGTGTGCCGGCTGCTGCATCAGCGTAGAAGTTATCCAGGGGGACTGCTTTGTCGGAGTTGCCGCTTGTAAAAGTCCAGTCGAAGAAGTAGGCATCAACCATACTAGGACTTGTGTAGTAGTTTTTCCAGGTGTGGTTGGTCTCTGAGAGCTGCTGGAAGATGGAACGGTGAGTGAGGCCGTGGACATCTGGGTTGAAGGTCTCATCGTTGTATCCGTGACCAGCGGATGTGCCCGAGAGTACAAAGGCCCGGTTAGGGTTGGTAGGCTATTTATATACGTTAGAAGTTATCCGCGGTGGCTATGGAGTATGCATAATTGCTCGGACTTACACCGGGGTGATCCGAATGCCAGTGGTTGAAGGTGAGGTAGTTCTGCACCAGCGTGGTCATTACCGGCACTTCGTCCTCGACATAGTAGTTAATAACCTGCTTGGCCAGATAAGCCTTGTCGGCATCGTCGCCATAGCTGCGCAGCTGCTCATGCACAAAGCCATGCTGGGTGGGAGTGAGCTCGCCCTGGGCAATGTGGGCATTGTTTGGGACGAAACTGCCATAGAACTCGATGTTATTTCCAGTCACGGAGTGATCAGGATCATCTAGAACAGAGTCAAAGTCCTTGGCAGAGCTGCACACCGTGCCAGCTGAAGGATCGGTCAAGTTGTACGGGTTGCAGAAAGGGCCGTTATTGATAGGGTTATCCAGTCCCTTGATAGTCTGCCCGCCGAGCAAGTTGTCCACAGAGCGGTTTTCCATTTCCAAGATGACAACATTCTTGATCTTGCTCTTCAGATTGGCGATGGAAGGCGAAGAAAGAGGGGATTGCTGATCCTTTATATCAGCAGAGACCGCCGCCGCAAAGGTCCACAGACCAAGAAGGGCACTGAGTTTCATTATGGATCAGGGTACGTCCGGTCCAAGGTCTGGATAGAGTGCTTAATTTTGGAATCTGAATCAAAGGATTTGCGGTCTCTCTTATGTTGCGTAAATAAATCTTTCTGGCATTCCTCGGAACGATCCAATTTCGAATATCCCCTTCCACGTGTTGCTCTGGAAATTACAGCTCGATGGAGTTCTATCCTGGAAGCATAGATATGAAGAGCGGTAGTGATCAAGCTGCGGGGTCATATAAATTAACACTCTCAAAGGGCGGGGGTGAACAACATCCTGAAATGCACCCGATTGGCGATCGTCGCATCGTCCCCATAATCCGTATGTGATTGGCCACTTGGGATCGATTGGTAGGCACCTCGATCACGTAAAAGAGGTACTAGCAACCTTCATAAGATTTGTGTTGCACGCCTTCTGAGGCGGGGGGATTTACCAGTCACCTCCATGCCAAGCATTCGCACAGGCTGAAAAAGTGCCAACGCATGAAGAATGACCCTACAAAACGAGATCACGAGTTGCCTGGCCGAGTTAGGTGTGTTTGTTTGCAAGCGATCCACCTCGTGCCGTGTGGAATGTCCCGGACCACAATAAAAACAACATGGGGTTCCCTACATTACCACTGTCAGGACGAATTGCGACTTCCACGACGCTCAAAATACAGCGTCGATCATCGCGAAAGATATCGTTTGCTGCCTCTGGGTTCAAATATCTGATCACTCTTGAAGTTGAGTCTCAAACGTTCCCGAGGCCGTGTGGTCAGTGAAGGCGGTAATTGGCTACCAACAAGTTTGAGCTGGATTGGGCTATTTTGTTGAGAGTCCAATGTAGCATTCGGATAATATGGGAGTGGTACAGACATATTGTAAAAATGGGGTAAAACTTATAGAGCAATATTCACTTATCTCTATTTGTCTACATACATCAAGTCCAGGCTTCAGGTCTTGGTGCCCTCCACTCGATGAGCTCTCCCCTAGATAGTGTATGTACCTACCTACATATGAAGAGACAGCGTGCCAAATCTGATCTTATAGCCACTTGGTCATTGGCTGGGCTTTTTCCCAGGAGCTTGAAAATGCTGATCCAAAATAAGAGAAGCCTGAACAGGGACAATATGCTTCCCAAAGAGAAATGTGGGTCTAGCTGTCACGTGTCAATGCCTGGGTATCTAATTGATGCCTGGAGATGAACAACACATTGTCACCATTAACTAACTAACTAGTTATATGCCACTACATAGGCAATGGCCTAGACTGATTGTGTCTCAATTTTTACCAAAGTTGGTACTAAGTAAATGAGACGTTGCTTACACTACAGATATGTTCGTATATTTTCCCTGGCTATTTTGAGGGTAAAGACAATTAATTGGGGTCATGACTATTTCGAGTTTAAGTACCTTATGTATGGAGATTCCATACAAAAGATACATAATCTTAAATTTGTAATCCGGTGTTTGGTCCGGGGTAACTGTCGATGATGCCATCTTCAAATGTCTCCGACATCAGCCCCGTGAAAAAACAATTAATAATCATGCCTGGATTTCCAATCTAACCTCGCCTCATACTTAATCCCTTATATATAAGTTAAAAACGCGCTTTGTTTCTAAATCGTCACATAGCATAATTCTCGTGTGGAAATACATTCCCTCTCACCCACACAGAGTCCAACAGCCCACTACTCCCTTATCGGAAAGCAAAATTCCTCAACATCACAACAAAACCTTTAAGCCAAGCTGTCAATCGCACCAAACCATATTAAAAATGACGACTGCAGCCTTTAAATACATCGACCGGGCTTCCTACGACCCCAATGCCACAGAGCCATTCAAAAAGCCATGGGGCAAAGTCGACGGACCAGGCCGTTCCTACCAACTCACAGACCGGGAGCGCAAAGTCGAGAATCTCCGAGGGCAAGAGTCGGACTTCACAACGGACAATTCCGGCTTCGCCTTATACAACTCACCCGCGAAGGAGACCGCATTCACCGACGACGCCGAAGTGCGAGCGGGGTACTACGCAGAGGTAGAAGACCTGCTCCGCAAGAAACTTCCTGGGGTGAAAAAGGTAGCGATCTTCGACCATACCATTCGGCGGCGGACGCCGGGCTCAGCGCGCAGCCCTGTACAGCTGGTGCACGTGGACCAAACACCCAAAGCTGCTGAGGCGCGAGTGCGTCGCCACCTGCCGGAAGATGAAGTAGAGGAGCTGTTGAAGGGTCGATACCAGATTATCAATGTCTGGCGTCCGATTGAGAATCCGGCTTCTGATTTCCCGTTGGCGCTGATCGATTGGAGGAGTATTGCTCCTTCTGATTTTGTCAAGGTTGATCTTCTTTATCCGAAGGAGTGGCAGGAGCATGGAGAGGTAGCGCCGGATCCTGAGTCGATGTTTTCTACAGAGGGGTATGAGGTCAAGGGGGAGACTTATGCTATCGCTCCTAATGAGAAACATCGTTTCTTTTACGCGAAGGATATGACGCCGGAAGAAGTCATGTTCATCAAGTGTTTCGATTCGAGGAGTCACACTATGACTGAGGGGAAGACGGATATTGCCCACGGCTCGGGACATACTGCTTTCATTGACCCGCAGACTCCGGCTGGGTCGCCGGGGAGGCAGAGCATTGAAGTTCGGTGTCTGGTCTTTTACGAATAAGCATAAGGGGCTCTCATATCGCACCGAGTGATGTCTTTAATACAAATATATGTCTTTTACATCGTTTCTACCCTGTATATCATCTATATCGTCGCTATTCATGTCCCGAGGTCATCACGGGGCGGGGTTCCGACACTTATCTTTCCGATGTTCCCCAAACTTCTTAGCTCCAATGAAGTAAATTAAGTGAATCTCACTAGGGAAGTCTACGTAAACGCTCTGTTCAAGATACTCCAGACTATCAATAACCCGTCTTGGCAGGGTCGTATCTCACCTGAGTCACAGAGCGTCTCCATATTTAAAGACCCCTCTCCAGGTGTTAATTTTTGTTCATTAACTGTTCACCTATAATACAAAGATTTCACATATTCATAGCTCGCATTCTGTTCTTCCATTTTCTCATTACTCAAGACCACTCAAGAAGGCGGCGAAATAGTGAGCCACGACACCAATAATCTCTTCTACTTCCCCCAAGACATACTAACATCCACCCCAGGATTCAAAAATGACCTCTCCAACAGAACTACGCGACCAACCCAAAACCTGGACAAAGGGGGAATACCTAGTCTCAACCGACATATCCCTAATCCCCATCGAAACCCTAAACACCTGGTATGCCGGCGAAGAATTCTACTGGGCGAAGCCAATGCCACAGCCCGCTTTGCGCGAAACATTGCAGAACTCCCTCTGTTTTGGGCTGTATCGCAATACAAGCCAAATCCAAAGCCAGAACCAGCCAGACAAGACACCAGAGAACGAGGCATTCTCAGAGTCCACATTCGAATTCGTCGGCTTCGCACGCTGCATAACAGACTATACAACGTTCCTCTTCTTGACAGACGTCTTTGTCCTGTCCTCGCTCCAGGGTCTTGGTTTGGGAACGTGGCTTGTAAACTGTGTGCAGGAGGTTATTGAGTCGATGCCTTATTTGCGGAGATCGTTGCTGCTTACTGGGGATTGGAAGCGGTCGGTGCCGTTTTATGAGAGGGTTATGGATATGGAGCTTATGGTATGTAACCCTCCGGTTGACGGGGAAGATGCGGTGGGCTTTGCTGTTATGCAGCGGAAGTCTTGGGGGGCTCCTGGGTTTGGGGAAAAGCCCTAAGTATTCCAGTGGGATTTAGAATGGGTTGCGAGGTTGTTTTTATATTATTATATTATAAATCGATTTGTTGTTATCCGTGGATGGTTAGAGATATAGTTGATTCAAAAGAGACACTTTTGTTTCCATCCTTCCATCTGTTCATTGCTCATATGACTCATGACCAAACATTATAAGAGAATAATAAGTCACCCAAACTACCAATTCCAGTATGCTCCACGCCAAAATGCTTCCTCCTAGGTCCGGACCCTGAAATTCAAACTGTCATCAAAAAGTCATCCTATCACATCGTCTCTAATCAAACCCATATCCCCCAGTGCCAGCCCCCAATGTCTCCCACGGAACGGAAGTAGAGCTAATCCAGTTCTGCGGGTGCATCTGCCCGAAACTGGAATGCATGGTGTGCTCACTAGAGGTCGATGCAACAGTTGGCACCGGAGACCCGGATTGCGAGTGTGGGTGCGAGAGGGCATAGTTGTCCTGCATTGTCATCCCGGGGGAGAGATTTGACATTGAGAGTGGGATTTGGATGCTTGGTAGGAGGTGATTGTGAGACTGAGATTGGATATTGGCTTGGTTTTGCTGGTGCTGGACTTGAGCTTGGACTTGAGCCTGGGCCTGGGCCTGGGCCTGGGCCTGGGCCTGGGCCTGGGCCTGGGCCTGGGCCTGGGCCTGGGCTTGGAGGTGGGACTGGGAGTGGGTGGGTGATTGGGGGTTGTATTTTGTCGAGGCAACGTCGCTGGTTTGTATGTTAGTCACTGGTCTGAAGGTGAATAGGTAAGGATGGGGTGTAACACGTACATCATCTGTCGAATTATGGGGACAGCCTTGCTGCAGAAAACACTGCGGACTGAGAGCGAGGCGAACATATCTAGTGCCCGATCGAGAATATCTTTGATCTCTTCATACTCGGACTGGCCCTCGGGAATGAGCAGGATGACAGCCAATGTGACTGCAGCGTGGAAGGCGTGGAAACTGCCTAGTCCGCTGGTATACCATTTGTAGGGCTTGAAGGACTGTGTTTCGAGGAGAGTTTCGAAGATGGAAAGCGAAGCCTTGGCGGAAGCGATGCACTTTGCCCTTGTAGCGCAAGTTTCAGGTGTAATCTCGCCCTGTAGGTACCGACAGAGACCTGGGCGGAGGAGGAGAAGGAGAAGTTGGTGGATCTGGCTGTAGAGGATGTGGTGATTGGCTTGGTGGTGGATGAGTAGGGGGTTGTTTCTATCGGCGGCATAGCGAGCCTCGACCATTTCACGGACGGATATTATTTCCGCTTCGAGGTGAGAGGTGGTGAAGCGGGATGTACTTGGGTAGCTGAAGATCGTTTCGCAAATTTTCGAGGAGATTCTGTATAGTCGGAAATTCAAGAGGAGGTAGGTCATCTGTGTTGGGCGGGGGAATGTCGAGGGTGCTGGTCTGTTCGAACTTGGGCTGGTGAGCAGGTCAACGTCGTCGATGTCTGCGGGCATTTTCACGTCTTGCGGTAGAGCCTGCTGATCGAGGCTCCCGAATGCTGTGTTTTGGATGGTGTACAGCATCATCAATCCGGCCCAGACCCGTCGTCGCTCTTCTCGCTCAATTGGCCCAAGAGTAAACCGCTCTGGGTCTAAATGGCAGCCCATTGATATCGCAACATGATGAGTGAATCCTAGCAATGTCCAGATTGGTAGGCCGCGGTGAACTCGGGCGTAATTTATAAGAATTAAAGCTTGCAATGAGTTGATCGAGTGTCGGGACATCACTCCATCGGCGGCGAGACACCGCAACGCGGCAGATCGGTATCGTGCTGACAGCACTTTGATATTTCGGCTGACCGTTCGCTCTCGTCCCAGATCAGACAGCAGAGGGTGGTCATCATCGAGTGCGCTTACAGCGATAGCAAGAATGGCGAATAGCAAAGCCAGCCATGACGTAGACACACTACCGGGATCATGGCAGAAATGCTGGTACTCGGCTTCAAATGTCAGGTCGTGAAGAATATGGAAAACCTAACGTGTTGTCAGCTAGCGTTCCCCCATTCTCCCCACATAGCATACCGAGGAAAAGACCTGGAGATAAACATCCTTGAGAGTGTCGCAATACCGGCCAGGCGGCAGAATCGACAACAGCTCAGCACGCGAGATACTCCCATTCCTCGCCAACGGGATTTGCAAATCATCATCATCCTCGGCGATATCCGAATCTAAATTCGGCAAACACTCCACAGCGGAGCTCTTTGCCACTAAAGACTCCCACTGTGAAGCTAGTGGCACATAGCGCACATGGCCAGAAGGCGAAGTATGAAGTTTGCCAACATTATCCAACATGGGGCCGAGTGAGTCCCATGTCTCAGGTTCAGAGAAACTGCCAGCTGCACTCGTCCCACCCAGTGGCGAGACCGCGCCACCGTTTGGCGTGCCAGCGTTCGAGGCCATCTGCTTCTGGAGCAAGGCTTCCAGGTTCCGAATTCGCGCTAGCAGTTCACTCTGCACTACGCTGTCGCCGGGCGAGGACTGCTCAGTTGAAAGCCGCGGCTGGCCGAGATAGATGCAGTCTTCGGCGCCTAGACCGCGCCGAACGCAAGTTTGGCATGGCCGGCCGTCGCGCGAACATCTGATCTTTCGTGTTCGGCAGGCCTGACAGCTGATGGGGAGCCGCTTGCCTGTTGAACGGGATGAGGCCATAGATGGAGGATGAAGGTCTAGGCTGCGCGGAGGTGAAGCGGCACAATCACCTCCTCGTCTGAGGGGTTGTGGAGAGGGGGCGAGAATATTTTCAATGGACAGGAACTGGTTCTCGGGAAGATCCAACTGCCGGTTTCAAAGGTTTCAAAAAGGGGTACTCCGCGATATATGTTGTGGGCATGGATCGCTGGATTGTCTGTTCATGGGTCCATATGAAAATAGAAATGAGAATCCACACTGGTTTAGTGGGGATATTAACGTTTTCGGAGTTGAGATGAAAAGCGGATTGTCGAAGTCTTCTATACTCCAACCCGACTCAATTTGTAATAGAAGGCAACCCTTTTTCTTGAAGCCACATGAATTTGCGTCAATCGGAGTGAACGTTAGCGGCATACTTATTTGCCCCTGTGAAGATTTCGGCCGAACAGAAAATAATAAATATAATTTATTATTCTAGGGTTTGACAGCCTGGAGGTGACAACATTCCGAATACGGGGAGACCGATGCATGAAACTCTTCTAGAAGGGACTGGTTGATCTTCGGATGGGTCCTGGGCGATCAGAGAAAGGGTTGGAGATTGTCCAGCGATGCTACTAAGAGAATGTGGTATAGATCGTGACAGACTACTGGGATTGTCTAGTCCTAATAGGGTTTCGATGCTCCTGTGACCCATGGTTTCATCGTTGCTCGGGCCTCCCGAACCCATCTCGGCCGGCCTTATAGTGAACACATCGTCAGGACGGAAAAAGGTGCCAATACACGATATGTTTTGTTTTGTTATTCTAGTTTTTCGAATTTTTCTTACCCGCTATGCCAAGTGACGTGTGGGTGTGAGCGACACCAATTGACACCAACATACGTAAATAGTAGAACCCGAAGTTTAGAGCCGAATTGCCGTTGCCACAATACGTGGGCTCAGCCACACATATTGTCGATCTTTACCCCTTGCTTCCACATGTCCGGAATGAAATGCGCTCATGAGGCCATTATTGGTTAGGGTGATTTTCCTCAGCCACATGCGCCATGACGACAATCCCCCCTGTCTGGAGGAGTCTGCTCGAATCTGGTGTCCATGGGTGCCATACTTAGAACAACCCTGGAGGGACTCCATAAACGTGAAAACTCTGATTATTTTTCAGCCCCCCGGGGATGTCACTGTCAATTCGTGGTTCGTTGTCAGAGCTTGGAATTGTTTATCTTTCTTAATCTCTATAGAACCCGCGGAGACCCTGATCTGCTTCGAGGATTTGACCGAATTTCTACCAAGAATTACATCACACCATATTCATCAGTGATATAAAATATTTGCCTAATATAAGGTACGTCATTTCTAGGATACTACAACATAGAATACTCCGTAGAAAACCTTCCTGCCGTTCTCCAATTCCATATTCCCTTTGTGCGGATGGTTTGTGTGCTCGGACCCTCCATCCAGGGCTCATGTTCCTGGCTCTCGGGAATCCGGTAACTTTAACGTCGAACTAGTTTGGCTCCGACGTAAATCCGAACTTGGGGAGTTACCAAAGAGGAAAGAGAGAACTTTTAAAAAATGCATAGACCCTTGAAAAGAGAAACAAGAATGGAGGTCAAAGAGTGTACCAAAGTACGTGGCAAATAGTCTCCCGATCCCGGGAGCATCCAGGGGACCAGGGGAGCCAACTGTTCCAAATAATTACACGTGGTTCAGAACACTCCCCCGGGTTGTATATTAGCTTTGATGATCATCGGTAGAGATCCTCCCAACGCGTGGCGATAGGGTTTCTGAGGACAACCTTAGAATATGCAGATGCTGCGCAGCAAGGATTCGATGTATATCGTATGTAGGGATGTTACTCACTAGTGGATATTGTACTACGGGGTCAGTTCGGAGAATTGACAGCATATTTTCTGCATAATCATCAATAATCTGTCGGGCGGCGACCTCGGGGATTACTTTGTACATCAATCTGATCTGGACTGTTCTCGTTCTTCATGCTTGTCCGGTGGAGAACCCAAGGCTGAAACGGAGGCAAAACACGAGTTACGTTCCATGGTTTCTTGCCTTGCTTTAATTTAAATCCTTCAGCCTAATACATATGCAGTCTAACAGCCGCTTGTTTTACTTTGTGGCTTCGGTAGTTCTTGGAAGGCAAATTAAAGAAGCCACAATTAATCTAACCTCCAGTCGGAAGAAGGGGGTTGGAATGCCGATGTCTTACAATGTCCTCTGAGTCGACAGCATGGCGGAGAAATTTATGAATACACATGCACTCCTGAGATTGCAGTTACAATTGCATTCGTGTAAGCGCCTGGTAAATCCCAACAAAGCTTTGCCAAGACAAAGCGGTTCAAACTGCCCTCGCTGTTCCATGGGTCGCTTCAATGTGCTGCGTCTCGGCAACCACACTAATCGGACGCTTAGTTCCCTCGTCCTGGTTCACGACCCGGTCACCGAACGCGGCAGCCACTTCTTCAAGGGTCTTCTGCTTGGTTTCCCTGGGCAAAGGGTATTAGCTTCTCAACTCTATTTATATACCTCTCTCTCTCTCTCTCTTCATCTCTGCCGAAACAAGTAGAGCGGAAATAGGTTAGAAACTTACGGAAAGTAAAAGTAAGCGATCACCAAGAAGAATGCAGAGCATGCTACAAAGACGTAGTAGTAGTTCTCATGAATGTTTGCAAAAGCACTCGGTCCAGCCTCGGTGACTGGTTTCGAGTGAAGAGGTTAGCAATCGCATACGTAGAAGCACTAGCTTTCATAAGAATGAAGACCAAACATACTTCCAACATTAACGATGAAGTGAGATGCGGCGGCAAGTCCCATCACCTTGCTGCGGAGAGCAACAGGAAGAACCTCGGCGCCATACAGCCATGTAGTACTGTTGAGCATGCCATCTAAAAAGAAGAAAACTAGAGTTAGCGGTAATTTCTTGCAGCCCTGGTCCGAATCCGTACAATAGCAAACCACAAAGAGGTAGATTCCAAGAATTGCGAAGCCCTTTCCAACGCGGTTGTCAGTATGCTGGAACTGCCTCTGCATCACCGCGGCATAGATTTCGATCAGAACAACACCAGCCAATCCAGCGATCAGCATCCTGTGGGTAGTTAGCGGCAGGCTTGCCAAATAATAACTCAGAAGAATCTACTTACTTCCGACGTCCCCATTGGTCGGTCATATACATTGTGGTAACGGAGTTGGACAGAAACGCGACGGTACCGTAGACTGCAGCCAAAGCGAGGATCGAATGTGATCCAATTCCAAGGCCCTTGTATAGAATAGCTGAGGTATATATCTGTGTGAGCAACAATTCCAACTCCAGCACACACACCCAGAACTCACTCTGATAATACTGGATGACATTGACACCTGTCAGACTCGTCATCGTCTGCACAGCAATAGACCTAGAACATCCAAGTCAGTGCCCAAAGACATAATCCAACAAGAAAAGAACAAAAGGAACTCACACAAGCACCCGATGTCTAAACAATTTAAAGATGTCCCGGTAAGAAGTCAACTCCCTCTCCATCTCATACTCAATCTGCGCCTTCATAAGCCCAAACTCCTCCTCCATCTCATGAAGCACAAGGCCACGGCGAATACGCGCAAACTCGCTGCGCGCCAGCTCAATCTTCCCATGACGAATCAACTGTCGCGGCGAGTTAGGCATGAAAGTCGCAAGTCCAATGAACATGATAACTCCCCAGGGGATCTGGATACCCAAAGGCAGGCGCCATTGTATGGGACCGTATGGCGCGTAGCTGCAAGCGTAGCCAACCCAGTTCGACATCATTGTTCCGAATGAGATGCCGCAGCCGGAGATTCCGCCGATCAGACCGCGGTATCTTGGGTCGGAGATTTCGCTAAGGTAGATTGGGACAGTTGCGACCATGCCACTGACGGGGTTGTTAATGCTGGCCGGGTGTTTATAGATCTGGTGGGGAGTATGTATGGCTTACCCTACTGCGAAGCCGGCTAGCACGCGGCCGGCGAGGAACATGCCGATGTTGACCGAGGCAGTTTGGATGATGGTGCCGATTGTCACGACCACGCACATCATTTGCATGAAGCGGATGCGGCCGAGTCGGTCGCCGATGAATGTTTGTGTTAGGGCACCGACCGCTTCGCCGGCGATGTACACGGCCACGACCTAGAATAGTCAGTTTCTGGGTCTGCTCTGTCGGGTTGGAGGTTGAATAGCTGGTTGTCTGGACGTACAGCTCCTGTGAGGCCATTTGATGGCTTTTGCATATAATCAATCCAGCTTTGGTGGGCAATCGCTAGTGGATCGTTAGTTTGGATCTATAGAATTTTTGGATACTGTAACTCACTGGTTGTGGCAATGCCCGTATCGAATCCCTATTCAACCATCAGAGCTAAGTTCGTTTTGTACACGGTCCAAGATCAAATGATCTCGGAACAAAGTCAACTTACAAACAGGAACGTGCCTATAGCAGCAAAGAAAGCAATACCCAGCGAATACCACATCGCCATCTTGAATGATTATTGATTCTCGGCGGAATCAGACAGGGATGTTAATAAGTGAAGAGAAAACGTAGATCACAAAGAACTAGAAACAAGAACTACCCCGGTATATTAGTTGATATCTCGCAGAAACAAAGCGAGCTACGTCCGATGGGCCGAGGATGCGTCACACAGCAGAGACAAGCGACGATACATACGCCCATTGTCGGAGGAAGGCCGAGAGATTGATTCCTGGGGAAGTGGGGGGAACTGGGGTAGGTCCTGGATACGAAATGTCTCCACTACTCCGAAATTCATCAAGGTCATTGGGATGTTTTTGAGCCGTTTAGCCTCTCAAGATTGGGAAATGGTTGGTTCGAAGCTCTCGTGTGGTCCTCCGGAATGCGGGGGTTCGGGGTCCTCGGGGTCAACCCGCGAGAGAATATGCGTCTTCATATCACGTTCTTTCAGTTTCGGTAGAAAGACTTGCTTCCCATGTCTTATCCGGTCCAATAGTTTGAAATCAATGAGGATCGAGAACCGGGTTACCGGTTTAGGACCTCTTGGCGTTTGCTCACCCCCACGCTCGTCATCTTGCCCTTCGTATTTTCTCGACTCTGTTCTTCCGCGTTATGATGATATGTTTGCTTTTCTTAGGGATATATAGATTAAAATATGGTAGGTGTGCTGAGGAGACAAAACATACGAGCGAGTCGCTCGGGAAGTCCTTCCAACCTTGGAATGCTTTCAATTGCCCGTGAGATCCCGATGATTGCAAGTTTAGATTAAGTATCTAATGGGTAGTGGATGCCTTCTAAATACCAACTGATAGCCTCGGGGGTAAATGAAGCGAGATATGAGACTTCAATAAGTCTCACTCCACAGGTAATAGTGGACCCATCTTGGGGATGTGCAGGTAGTCTTGGCAAGAACTGGGGCATATAGCCCACTTTGACAGTCGAGAACAATGGATAAGGCATGAGATATGCAGTACATCACTACGATGAGGAAGCTACTAGCAGCTCTACTGTAGAAGCAGGGATAATCATTCACGACTCATAATCCGGTAGTCATAGATGGTGTTTTTGAATAGTTGAATTCCTATTTCATTTTTCCATTGCCAATGTCATATATGCTCCGCAAAAACAGCGAAGCACTTTGTGCAATGCAGGAAACCCAGAAGCCGAACAAGGAAATTGAACAATCTAGAAAACAAGAGCAGCACCCTTGGTCTTCTTGTCACCACTGTAAAGAGATACGTCAGTACTGGATAGCAAAACAATAGAACATGCAGATGCAACATACCCCAGCTCGAAGTGCTTGCAGCGCTTCAGGGCGAGCTGCTTCTTGGCCTTGCAAGCAGTGCACTCGAGACGCAGGACGACCTTCTTGGTGGTCTTGGCCTTCTTGTGGAAGACGGGCTTGGTCTGACCACCGTAACCACTCTGCTTCCGGTCGTAACGGCGCTTACCCTGGGCGAAGAGGGAGGCCTAAATCACAGAAGAGAACATCATCAGCAATGGCTCACGTCAACCATTCCCGTGTCGAGGGCACTAACCTTGCCAGCCTTGTACTGGGTGACCTTGTGCTGTTGGTGCTTGTGGCAGTCCTTGGACTTGCAGTACGTCCGGCGGGTTTTGGGAATGTTGACCTGTGCGGAGAGATGAGCTTCTGTCTTTTTGGTCTGATTGCGCGAAGATCAATGTCAATGTAGTCCGTGCCCCGAAATCCGATTCGAAATTAGTGCGGTCGCAAAGAGATAGGTCGTGTCCGCCGGGCTGTGGTTTCATAGAACAGAAAGCGTGGTCGGGTAGCTGGCATTAAAAGGATCGCGGGGTGCATCCATTGTGGTCTGCGGCTCGAATCCGTGATTTCGTCACCAAGTGTTGTTATAGCAGGTTTCGCCACCCATTCCCTCTTCAATGCCGACCTTCATATTGCATCCTGCGAGAATCCGGTGAAAATGGACGATTGGGTGGTTCATCATGCGGTGATTCGTGACGGTCGGCAGATTTGACGATTTCGAGGTCGGCCGCACAGTGGACACACAATCTCTCCATGACTCGAGGAATTTCGAATGGCCGGGGCTGGCAGAACACTTTGACATATCTCGTAGGGTGATATCCTTACCATTTTGACTGACTTGGCCGGATAGCTGGGTGGTGGTCGTTGGATTGTCGCTTGTCGGAGGAGAGCAAGTGCGATTGTTGGGTTGTGGGATTTCCTCGCTTAGGCCCTATTGGGTGGGCGCTAACCATTTTAGGAGCTGCCAAGAATACTATGCTGAGTCATTTATAAGGTTTATGCCTGAGGCATACTTATCATCACTGATCTCTAAAAAAATGTTTGGAGTCAATTCTCAGCATATATCTTGTATTCTACTATACGAATCCTTCTCCAAGTACAATACTATCCCCTACTCCATACCACGTCCGGCCCTTCATCAATTCCAACCCCTTTTCATGACCTATCACCCATTGCCCTTGAGATGGGTCCCCC
Source organism: Penicillium flavigenum (assembly GCA_002072365.1). Classification (NCBI taxonomy): domain Eukaryota; kingdom Fungi; phylum Ascomycota; class Eurotiomycetes; order Eurotiales; family Aspergillaceae; genus Penicillium; species Penicillium flavigenum. The sequence continues at coordinate 88,621 of MLQL01000018.1, forward strand.
AATCTCTTCCACACATCTGAGCGGAGTTCATGATTGAGATCGTCGATCTTATCAATAAGTCGCGATGCTTTCTTCTCGAATTCCTTTGCAGAAGCTGACTCTCTTTTTTTGGGGTCACTGGGTGCAATAAAGCGCGCAATGGTGATGTGCGCAGAAGGAACGGTATACCTAGCCGCGATTGGACAGCCAGATTGAGTCACGATATTGTAGAGATCACTTCGCAGATGGTGATAGGTGAACTGATCATCTTTTCCACTATACACATGGCGATCTTCCTCGCCAGCTGCGGGAACAAAGCTCAGAGCAATAGCCGAAGTGTCGTAGCTGATTATTGGCTTCACCAGCCGGGCACGGTGGGTGAGAGTGTAGTTTGCCAGCTCTGCTACGAGCCCGCTCATCTGGAGGGAAGCGGCTATCTCATCAATTTCAGGCCCTGTTAGTGCAGATCTGATCTCGAGTGTGGTCATGTGCAGATGATGCGGGGGTACGAGCCAGAGACCTATGTTGTAGATGCACAGTTAGTACAGTGTCTCTGCACTTGCCACAGATTATATTTTGCACACACCAGGATCAATTAAAGGACCAATCTCCTTCTGGATCTTGTAGACCAAGTCCCGGATATGCTTTGGGGGGCGTGCCCAAAAGGCAAGGTTGTTTCTCGGGTCGACGAAATCTGTCAACCCCTTCTCTGCCTCGAGGACTTTGGACAGGATCTCGTCTTCTTTCCATTCGCAGAATCCAGGTTGGCAGATTTGGTCTCTGAAAAGGGCATTTCTATTGCTTCTATGGTTCTCATAGGCAATTTGCAATTTTTTCTGGATGGGACTATTAGCATTGGCTGTTCACAATTAATGACTCAAACTTACCGGGTCATTTTCATAACGAGTGATCAATTGCTGAAACTGATTCTCAGCTGTTACATGTTGCGGTTCATTGGTCATGTTGTCTGATTTTGAACCCCGATTATTGGATGGTGATTTTAGTCTGGGCCAAAGGTTTCAGCGGGGTAGATGGGGTAAAACTGTATGCAAGTGAGAAGAGGAAATTTATACTATCTACTTCCTGGCTATCAAGTAGTAATGATAGACAGTAAACTGTTTATGGCATTTGCATCACTTACTAACCAGAAAATAGCTTTTTTGTTTCTCAATTCTTTCCCACATATCAACTATATATACTGCAAGTAGTTCATTATATATTGCTGAACTCTTAAGGACCAATCATTTCCAAAGATAATATTTCGGGGGCTTACAGCTAGAACTAAGATAGCAAAAGCCTAGTGAGGTATCTCACCTTCCTTAAAAAGTCCTAATTACAGTGGTCTCTACACGACATTGTATACATTGTCGCAAGTCAAAGTGAGGCTCCGACGCGATCAGGCAATAAGGCCACAGGCCCCCACCCAAACCCCGCCGGGCTCACATCTTCTCTCCAAACACTTGACAAGAGCTGTACCTCCAAATACATTCCAGCCGATCCCTACCTTGCTCCATTAATACTATCCAAACCAACCAAAAGCCACCGTCGCTTCAATATGTTGATCAAGTGCGTTTCTCAGCCCCAGCGTGTCCCCATCCCCATTGCATCATGGCATGACCCCGAACTGGAAAAGGTCACGTTCAGAGCCGCAAGCTGACATTCCGCGTCCAAACAGGGTCCGAACACTCACCGGCAAGGAGATCGAGCTCGACATCGAGCCTGACTACAAGGTAAACCACCCGTCAGACTTGATGCGTTTCCGGCTTCTCCCCGCACGAAATCACTCAACCCTCGACCGAAACCCCACCGCTATATCAATACTTTCTGAACGCGCCTATACTGATACGGTTCGGCTCTACACAGGTCTCCCGGATAAAGGAGCGTGTCGAGGAGAAGGAGGGAATTCCCCCAGTCCAGCAACGACTCATTTTCGGCGGCAAGCAGATGTAAGAAACTACCCCAAGGGTTACTTTATTGCGTTATTTTATTATTATCAAAAAATAGATCAAAGCTAACAACTTGTCACCAATAGGGCGGATGACAAGACAGCCTCAGAATATAACCTCGAAGGTGGCGCCACACTCCATCTCGTGCTTGCTCTGCGTGGAGGATGCGCTGCGAAGTCGATGTAACCGCTTTTTGTCATTTTTAGATACCATATTTCTGCAGCAATGTGAATCAGTTGAGGAACACTAGTGGTGCCCATCCCGCGTCCCATTTCGCGAGGATTCGACGACGCGGCCAAGCAATGGGATTTGAGCTGAAATGGAGAGGCAGTATGCATACTAGGTGTTTGGACTGAAACGTTTTATTTATTCGGGTCCTTTTCTTGAAGGACGTAAGGACTGGCTTGGTTTTGCTATACCGTTCCTGACTGTATTCCCGGGCTTTGGGTGTATGTCTACTTCAATGTAGTTGGGTGTGCAATCCCATGGGATACAATATGAGTACTGGTGATGCTTTTTTGGAATTAAGCACCGGGATATGACAATACTACCTAGCCTAGCTAACTAAGTTTCGAACGCTAGATCGGCATACGACGACCTTGAATAGAGCTCACCTCATGGCAAGCCTAAAGACCTGACCAGCAGCATCGTTTGGACTTTCCGCGATAGTCAAAACTTCGGAACGTTGATTGAGACACATGGCCTGTATGTAGCATTGGACAAGCAGAGCCCATATCAACCTTACAGACATAACTGGAGTTAAGGATAAGAATATGTGGTTTGAAAATGTGATGAGAATCTAACACGAAATGAATTATAAGTGAGGTGAATCCCACCTCGGGTATCAGAACGCGCCCAAACTCCTTACCCCAAGTAAAAAAATTTATGTCACTTATATCCCACATAGGCAAGTATGTGGAAGGGCTCCTTTCAGATACCCTGAAAATAACAGAAGGTCCGGTGATCCGAAGATCACGATAACTGACGCCGCTTTGCTGGCATGAAAATGCTCGGCGCTGGACGTCGACGAATGACACCCGGGCGGGGCGGAGGAGGCCCGGAGGAAGGCGGGCCGGAGGGGGGCAGAGAAGATGTGTGAGGGATCGGGAGAGAAGAAGAAGAAGAAGAAGAAGAAGAAGAAGAAGAAGAAGAAGAAGAAGAAGAAGAAGAAGAAGAAGAAGAAGAAGAAGAAGAAGGGGCGCAAGGGGCAGGGCGAGTGGAAGAAGAAGAAGCAGAGGGTTTCTCTGCACCATGAGGGGGAGAGGTCGCACGGCGCTTCAGCGTAGGCTTGGGCTCACTGGCCACAGCTGGTGACTTTTTTATGCCAGACGCATCGCTACTGGATCCGCCAAGGGGTGAGGCGGCGGCGGAGGCGGTGGAAGTCAGTGCGCGTAGTCGTGCCTCATTATTGGCAAGCATGGGGTGCTGGAGAGAGGGTGGAAGCATGCCTGGGCGCCGGCTGATGCGTGGGGGAAGTGGTTGCGCCTTTGATGGCGGCTTTGGTGCTGGCTGCTCGGCGGGGCGACGGTGTTCTTCAACCAAGCCAATCGGTGCACGCTTGACTTGCGACGCACGGTTGTTTAGAGATTTGGTAGGCATTGTCAACGCAGTGTTACGCTTCTGTGGCTGGAATATGCTAGGCTTCTTTTCAACACCGCCGCCGCCCGTCCTGTGATTATATGTAGCATGGCGTTGTCGGAAAGAGGGTCGGGATCCAGCCATGCGCAAGCCCTTGCGCTCAGGGATGAGTTTGGGGGTGAGGAGTGCACGCTTGGCGCTAATGCCGTCAATTGCCATTTTCATCCTCTCCGCATCGGCATCAAGGGAACGTTGGGCTTGATCGCGGAGATCGCAGTAAACCCCATACCAGTTGTTGGTATTATCCGGGAGGTGGTACTTCTCCCAGTCGGGAATGTCCCGTTTAATGAGCTCAAGCCACAGTTCTTCATCTTCTTCGGCGAGGTGGGGGGATGCAAGCTCCATGGCGTGCTGGAAATTTATCAAAAAATGGTATTAGTAAATGAGTCTGAAACTGCGAATATAGTCCAAGTGAAGCTTAGAACGACGTACCAGCTTTTCGGGGTTATGGATATTAAGCAAGATAGGACGTGCAAGTGAGTATGGCATGGCGCCCAGATCATCCAGGTCTGGAAATCACACAGTTAGTCTGAGAACATTCAAAACGAGAGAGTTCATTTGATCTATACCTTTGGCAAAGCGGATAGCCGTGGCTGTGGCTAGGTGAAGTAGTGATGGGGCCGGCATCTTGCTTATGACGGCAATGGTTCAAACCGAATTGGTACCATGAAATGTGCGACATGGGGTTGAAGCAAGTAATCAAGAGATAACAAAGCAGACGAGGCGCAAGTCGCTCTCAACAGGACAAAGGACAGACAAAAAGATGCCAGATGGGACGCTATTCTGGTGGTTGTACACGGTAGGAGGCCCAGCTTTAAATAAATGGATGATCACGCGGTCGACGCTGATTGGCTGCCTATAGCTATATGGGCTTAATGCCCAAGTGCTTTATTCGATGTTCTGTATTCGAATGTTTCATATCTACAGTTACGGAGTCGAGTACGTAGTATTGGTCTAATATTTGTGATATTGGATATCGGCTCAGGTGAGGACTAAATGACCTTCATTGTCAACATGCTCGGGGATCTCAAGTTTCATGTTATCTTTGCTGGGAAAACCACAACAACGGGAGTTTTTAACTGAATGTTGATACTATACCTTGTGAATCTCAAATGTTATATATTGTTGCTTGTAGGATTGTGCAACCAGCACATATATAGCAAACTTGGAAGTAGTGTAACTGCTCTAGGATATCATCCAGAGACCTCTTTCGTTTATCCATATATACGACTTCTCCAAGCTTGCAATGTATTGAAAGCCCAGTGGTATGATGAATATAAACTTCTTTGGTTTTGAAGTAGCCTTTTATATTCCAACGGCTTCTTGCATTCATCTTGTAGTTGTCTCGGATCCATCCTCCGTCTTTGGAACTTATAGTTAGAAGCACGTGATGGCCCACTACGAAGCAAACCATGCAAACACCGTCTTGATAGCATCATCGAGGGGCATATCAATTCAACTTTTGAAAATCAGCTCGACATATCATTAACTTCGGTTGTCAGATACAAAATCTACAGGTATGTCCCTTGTGGCCTTTATTTCTGATATGATGTTCGTATATATACGCAGTGCCTTGAACAATTGTGCCAGCAATGCTAGTTGTACATCTATCGTTCGGGCATCCTGAGTGCTGGACATAGACTCCCGATAAGCGTTGATTAGAACACACCCTCTTTGTCTTATGGCGCCTCTCCTAACAATCTTATTCAAGATTCGCAGTCAACCCAAGACACATCTAACTCTCACACAGATAATCATAATGGCACCCCGCACGCAGCTAGAGATCACCACCTCCTCCGTGATCCGCCTTGTCAAGGAGGAAGCTTCGTATCACAACGAGCTTCAGCAACAGGCTGAACGTATCAAGAAGCTGGAGGCTGATACCACTGATGATGACGAGAACCGCGAGTATACCCTGAAGCAAGAGGTATGTACCTTGTACAGGAGCTTTGCTTCAACTGAATCATCGTCCTTATCTTTCCTGAAACCTCTAATGCCGACATGAGTGATAGCGCATGTCTCTTGAGGAGACCAAGAAGGTACTACCTACGTTGAAGGAGAAGATTGTGCAGACCGTTGCAAACCTGGAAGCTCTGATTGTGAGTGTAACATCCTTTCTCTATCACCTATCTACATTCTTGGATTCCATTAACCAACTTTGATAGATCGAGGAGGGCAAGAAGGGATTGGAGAGCAACGTTGAGCACATTACCGCTGCCAAAGAAGCCATTGCTCAAGCTAAGACCGCACAGCGCGAGATCTCGTGAAAGAGATGTCGATTACATCAAAGCAAAAAGAAATACCCATAAGGTGGAAGATCCCATAATATCATTCAATAAATTGAAACCATGCCCAATGCCAGACCATAAACCAGAACTCCTTGCTAGTGCTAGTAATATACACGCCGAAATGCATCTCAGGTAGTATCCATCTTTCCGCCGAAGTCATCAGGGAGTTCCTCCCCTTCCTCGAGCTCAGATAATTCGCCATCACTAACAGTAAAGATTTCACCCTCATCCAGCATATTGGTGTCCTCATGTGCCCCATCGCTCTGGGCAGTTGTGACTTGTCGCAAAGGTGACGCAGCACCGGCGGCCCCGGGCTTCTCAACATGGAGAGCAGAAGGCCGACCGGCCTCATCTTGGCCGTGCTGGGAGGGGGTCACGGCATCGCTTTCGTGACCAGGAGGGGTATTCCCACTGCTAGCCTTGCCCTTGGATGCGACATCTCCCTCGTCGCCGTCTTCGCCCTCCTGCATGCCTTCCCGGCGCTCGACTTCCTCTTTCTCATCGCGGATCAGGCGACGAAGCTGCATCCCCTCGTCCACAATACGACCGAACTGCTCGCGCCGCTCAGCCCAGGTCATGGCGTAATCCTTACTTTCCTTCTCGAGATCTGCGATCTCTAGTCGCAATTTCTGAAGGTTCGCGGACTGGTCTTCGCGCGGCTTGAGTAGGCGGTTGCTCGTGATTTTGTCCGTCAATTCATCGTAGGTCTTTCGCAAGGAGAGAAGTCGTTGTGCCTCTTCAAGTTGACTGCGTAGATCGGCCGTGCTTTCTCGTACTGACTGCATTGTCGATAGAATCTGAACTCGCTCGGTGGCATATCGCTGGCGTTCTTGCTCGTTGCTGGTAAGAAGAAACTGCACGCGCGCAATGCTGGCCTCGAAGGCGGCAAAGTCGAGTGAGACATCCTCGCGGAAGTGGCGCCATTCTTCGAGCCTTTTCTGTTTCTCAGCTTCTGTTGCGGTCGCATCGGAATCGGCGTCGGTCTCTTCGGGGGGAGGGGTGAGAGGAAGCGATGATTGTGAGACAATGAGAGATTCGGGGTTCAATAGTCGTTTCGAAATCCGCTTGAATGGTTTTTCTTCGACGTTGAGGAGACGCGACTTGTGGAGCGCATCTGTAACAGCTGGGGCGTTAACATTGACCTGGGAGGACAGAGTTGGAGTGGATTCAACCTTCTTCTGGCTGGCCTAGCAGCCCGTACGAAGCCATTTTCTGTATCTGATTATGAAGTTCAATCCCAAAGTCTAATAACGCAGGGTGGATTGAAAGAGTTCGCGACTTCAAGGTGATCGAAGTGGGAGGAATATGAAAAGTGAAGCCGAGCGGTCTGGCACTTGAACTCCGCCTTAACCTTATTGACCTCCAGGGCTTAATGGCGATTCTTCAACTATCAGCGGTGCTGCCTAACGGGAGTAATCGACTTTCGTTTACACAATTATCATAGCATCCGAGGCTTTTTTTGGCTAGAGACCAATTCAACACTACCCAGAATCGGTCGTGTGCTTGCTTAAGGACCACGCTGTACTCCGCAATCCAAAGCTGTTTGCAAGCACGGCCTGGTGAAGCCACAATCAGAGGCCCAATGGACTTTGTCGCTCAAGGCTCTGTGACTGCTGCCCTAGCTGCTAACTTCTTTCTGTCCTCTGTACTTGCGTCAGTTTCATCACTATGACGGAGATGTATTCCGGCCTCCACGTGGGCCAGCGGTTTTGCTCTCTGGAAGAGTTCAAAACGTTGGTACGGAGTATATCAGTCCGACAACACTGGGAGCTTCGTGTGGCCCGTAGCAACAAGAAGAGCGTCGTTATCGGATGTCGATCATCGGCAAATTGCTTCTTTCGTGTGGTCTGTCGCTCAAACAAAAATGCCACCTACATCACCAGTCTTCAAGACAGCCATAGTTGCCGTCGGAGTGCAAATTCTCCTGCGGCCACACCCGCTCGCTCTGAAGCTTCCCATGTGCGATTTCTGCTGAGTGAGATCCCGAAACTTTTCGATATGAAGTCGAAGATACGAGCCCAGGATGTTGTGGATGCTGTGAAACGCTATCATGGGTATGATATATCTATGCGCCAGGCACAGCGAGCGCTTACCAAACTTCAACCACGACATGCCGAGGGCCAGGATGAACATGGGTCGGACATCGATATGAGTGCAGAGGAACAGCAGTCGCCCGAGCAATCCCCCGAGTCGCAAGGAGAAGGGGCACACACATATGGGGAGATACCTGAGAATCGTTGGCTTTCAGAGCATCTCCAATCATCACTGATCGACGATGATAACATGTCCCCAAACGAGACCTCAAACAACCACATACCTGCTCCACCATCTAGTTCCCAAGCCCTGCCACCTCCACCACAGGTGCAACACGTGCCGATTCCCACATCAAACCAACCCTCTTTCAATCAAAACCCACATTCAATGAATATACCCCAATCAGGAGTCGAATACCAGACTGCTGCTTCTTTACCAGTAGGAGTGGTGGGACCTCCGAAAGACTACCCTCAGCGCAGTGATCACGATGCCGTTCCCCAGATGGTTCTTACAAATTTCAAGATTGAATTCACCTGCACGACCTGTGGGTCACTGAACCAGAGCTTTTTCCCCAACCAGGGCAATGTCACCAGTGCCAGCTATATGACCCATCATGCTGTACCAAATCCTGGCAATGTTCCAAGACACGCTGGAACTACTCCTCAGAGTGGTGTTGGTAGCAGTAGCAATGCAGTCGGAGAAAACCCTGCTTACGATATTAATGCCTCCAATCCACCTACCATCCAGAACGCCTGGCCTGGTGGTGGCCTAGGGGTTCAAATCGGGCCGGCACATACCTAACATATCATGTTAAAAGGATGATGTCGGTCACCCATGGTACTGAGGTTGGAATATGCGGCTGTGCAAACCTGTGCTTGCGCACTGTAACCCGAGCCAAAACGCACACCAGCTGACTTTATACCCTACTATGAATGGTATTGTATGGTATTCGATGCCTTGACCGTCCCGAATTCTGACTTTCAACTCGTTCTATGAGAAGACATTAAGGTCAGAATGCTACATGCCCGATCCAGATCACGAGGACAACCTCTAACTCTAGCGCGAAGAGGGCCAGTTCAATGGTCTTTTCTGGGATCTCTGTTTTGATTTTGACTGTGAGGACTATATATAGGTTCATTTTATGCAGGGAAAGTAACGTCCGAGACGACCTGGGACTGGATATAATCAGGGCTGATATTGTTATGAAGTCGACGAGCTACGTTGGTTCATTGTGTTTTGATACCACTTTTGACGGTGGAGTTGTTAATACCTATTCCTATGTGCTTACTTCCGAGATTATCACCTCATCTACTACCACATATTGTTATACCCATGCATTTGATTAAATACATTATTTCCCAAAACAAGTTTCTTCCCTCATGCGGGAGCTGGAGGACCTCGCGCAACCCTCCCTCACCTATTGGTAAAAACGAGCTAAGTTGGGCATAGGCGGCCCTGTGTCGGCTAAATATATACATCCGTGTCGAGAATACATGGCTCCAAATAGAAGTAGCCTAATTGGCCAAATTGACCGCACAATAACTGGTCAAGGTGCAGAACAACACCGGCGACATGAATACTTCGGAGAAATATCCGGAGATAAAGGCCTAAATTGCCTGATTCGGCATCCCGGACCGCCATTACTCAGCCATCGGAGGTCCGATCGGCTATCCGACGCGGATCCACAACAGACTCTGCTCTTCGCCAACCGCACCGAAAAGATGACGCGGAATTGAGCCGACAGTGTCTGGGTCAAAATCCATCGGTGCGATATTGGGCTGTAATGCAAACCGAGGGCACAAGGTTTCACTTGCGTCGGACCTGGATCCGATGTGATACCTGCCAGCGGCGGTCAAGCTCCAATCGACATCCGCGTTAAGTTGCCCGATGGATCGAGAGGCCCTAAAACCCTGCCAGGGAAAAACTTTTCTCACCAATAAAATGACTCTTATATGAACAAATTTGCCGTAGGATTAGCTGTTCCTTTAAATAACATTGAGACCCTCCTCATTCCATACAATTGTGCTTTGGATAGTATCACGCCAAGCATTCCCTCCCAACCTTAATATACTCCGTGTCGCAGGATATTCTACGCCACAGGGCACAGATGGCCTTTTACGAAAATCTTGAACAATCGAAGGAGAATTTACCATTTTGCGCGAGTTTCACGTGGCCACATCTGCAGCTATGAATCGACAACGAGAGGCCGAAAAGGCCCTTCACGACCAAACAAATATTCTCCCCTTCGCGCAACTCATGGTTGTCTTCACGGGTCTAGCAATTTCTTTGCTGATTTGCATGGTGGATCAGAATGGCATCAGTGTCACACTACCAACGATCTCACGCGAACTGGATGCTCAGAATACCATTTCCTGGGCCGGAACCTCGTCGCTAATTGCAAACACCATGTTCACCGTGCTTTACGGCCGACTGTCAGATATCTTTGGCCGGAAAATCATGTACATTTCCGCATTAGTCTTGCTGTGTATTGCAGACTTGCTCTGTGGCTTGTCCCAGAGCCCAGCTATGTTTTATGTTTTCCGAGGCTTGGCTGGTGTTGCTGGTGGTGGTGTTACCTCTTTGACGATGATTATTGTTTCCGATATCGTGACCTTGGAAAAGCGAGGCAAGTACCAGGGTATCCTAGGTGCATCGCTGGGTATTGGTAATATCATTGGACCATTTCTGGGTGCTGCATTCATCATGCGTTCAACGTGGCGCGGTTTCTTCTGGTTGATATCTCCATTGGCTGCTTGTTCTGCAGTCGTTGGATACTTCCTCATTCCGAATAATGCACGCAAAGATAGCTTCCGAGAAAACGTTGGCCGCATTGACTGGTTCGGACTGCTTGCATCGTCCATTGGTATCATTTTCCTCTTGATCCCTATCTCAGGCGGTGGATCGTATTTCCCCTGGGATTCACCGATGGTCATCAGTATGCTCGTTATCGGAGGTTGTTCACTCGTTGCATTTTTGCTTATTGAATGGAAAGTGGCTACACTTCCGATGCTACCAGGTAAGTTCCGATATACCCATAGTGATAAAGGGACATTCAATTGACATGCAACAGTGGTCTTCTTCAAAAATAAGGTCGTCTCTGCAATCTTCTTGCAGAGTTTTCTGTATGGTGCAGTTTACCAGGCAAGCCTTTACTACCTGCCGTTGTACTACCAGAATGCCCGTGGCTGGTCGCCAATAGCCTCTGCGGCCATGACATGTCCTATGGTTGCGGCCCAGTCAATCTTCTCAATCACATCCGGACAGTACATCTCACGAGTAAAGCGGTATGGTGAAATCATTTGGATTGGATTTGGCTTGTGGACCTTGTACGTTGATCAATGCTTAAGCCGTCTTACTATGACCCCATACTAATAATATTCTTCTCATAGGGGGTCTGGTCTCATGTTATTATTCGGTACCCACACCCATCCCGCCGTTATTGCCGTCATTGTGGCAGTCATGGGCGCCGGTATTGGCTTCACATTCCAGCCTACTCTCGTGGCCCTGCAAGCTCATTGCACCAAGTCCCAAAGAGCAGTCGTGATCGCGAACCGTAACTTCTTCCGTTGCATTGGAGGTTCATGTGGCCTCGCCATTTCTGCAGCGATTCTACAGGCTACTCTTCGCTCTAACCTACCAAACAAGTTTGCATACCTGGCAGACTCTTCATACTCACTTCCTTCAAAAGCGAACCTCAGTGCAACTGAGTGGGCTTCAATCCTGCTTTCTTACAGCAAGGCTTCCCACGCAGTATTCATTCTGCAGGTCCCCCTTATCGGTGTGTGTTTCCTGGCATGTATGTTCGTGCGTGACAGAGGTCTGGAGCGACCAAAGGAGCCGGAAGAGATTGAAGAAGAAAAGCGGAAAGCCCAAGAAGAGAGAGATGCCGAGGCGGCTACTTCTGATTACCCCGAAGAGTCTGTCGACCACCAGGCACACCATCAGGCAGAGAAGCGTCATTCTGCATCGACATTCGCCGAATCATCTATGCCGCCTTCTCGGGCGGAACCTAATGATGAAGGATATGGAGAGAAGGAGCAGCACCGAGGCATATAGAGACTTGAAAACGCTGAGGAGCCGCTTGATTTGATTTTGATTTGGTTGAATCTGTACTTTTGTTGCATAGGCGGCGTGTGATACCAAATAGACTTAACACTTACTTCCGAGTCCTATTAATGAAATTGTATGTCAATATTGCTATCTGGTGAAATAGAAGCTATTCATGACTTCCAAGTTCTGCTTTTATGGATGGCTAACTCCATGAGCTTATGATTTCTCAACCCTTTGAATTATCTCCCTGATTACAAGTGTCCGAACCACAGAAAACAACGAAGCAAAAGAATTAGATATATAGCCTAAATGCCTCCGTTATAGGCTGCCGTTAGTGTTCATAGATGTCTTGTCTTGGCATTCCCGCTCCAACCGCATCTCCGACCTCTCTCAACCTCCCCTTGCAATGGCACTTCACCAGTGTCTTGAGGGTTCAAATTGAGGTTGATATTTTCCAGCAAATTTAATATGTATGCACTCGGACAGAGTCCCGCGTCATCGAGGCAGACAAGTCCCGCATCGCGAGATCATAACCCGCGGAAACGCGGGAGGACCGCATGCACTCGCTGCAAGACACGGAAGCAGAAGGTGAGCTCTAGTCAGTAATATAGTTACAAACATCTCGACTAACGGGCTGCCAGTGCGACAATGAACATCCGACTTGTTCCAACTGCTTGAAGGCAGGGGTCTCGTGCGACAAGTCCAGCGTCCGAGAGGACAAAGACCGACAGGATGAGTAAGGTCCAAATGTATCAAGTAACTGGAAAAAAGCTAATCTGGACGTTAGTTACGTACGTGGCTTAGAGGAGCGTGTAATGTTCCTTGAGCGTAAACTTGTCGAGTCTGATCGATCATCAGACCAGAATGCTGCCGCTACAAATACTGCGTCTTCGCTGTTCTCCCCACAAGGCGGGCATACAACACCGCACACAAATACATCGGGATTTGACAATAATCCCGTCGGAGAGATTGTGGGCCTTCTTGCTCTCAGCGCCTCCGAGGCCCCTGCATACGTAGGATCCAGTTCTGGTCTTTCTCTCGCTGCCGACCTGGGGGAGATGGTCCAAACGAGTGTATGGAACCAATTCATCTCAAGAATGCAGCAGAAAACCAGTACTACCGCCAATAATTCTCGAAACAAGACAGGCCAAGCACAGGGGCCGTCGGAGCAGTCCAGCGCCACTCAAATCCGAGATCGAGCAACTAGGATGGAAGATCTCTTGCCGGCGAATGTTGAGCCTCCCACGGATGAGATGGGGGCAAGGATACTTGAAACATATTTCACCCGGCTTCATTCTCGATATCCATTTCTTAATCGGAAACAAGTATGGCAGATCCATGCGGATCGATGGCGCCTAGCGAAGATCAAGCGCGAGGATCTTACTCGGTCTGATCGATTTGCTATCTTCAAACTCAACCTGGTCTATGCAATTGGCGCAACGATGCTTCGGCTGAGTGAGAAATATGCATACACGACTCCCGAGGTAATTATATTCTCTAAGCATTAGATCGGACGCCGCTTACAAGTTTTAGCGATTCTACACTGCCGCCTTGCAGCATGTTCCCACAATGTGTGAAGCACGATCCATCGAAAATATCGAGGCCATGGTTCTTCTTGTGGTGTATCATCTCCGAACTGCATCCAGTCATGGTATGTGGTACATGATTGGACTTGCTATGCGTACTGCTATCGATCTAGGTCTTCACCGAAAGGCAAATGAGAGCAACATGGATCCATTTACCACTCAGATGCGACGCAGACTATTTTGGACTGTATACTATTTGGAGCGAGTGGTATCAATGTCTCTTGGTCGTCCGTTCAGTATATCCGATCGTCACATTGATCTTGACCTCCCACTCGAAGTGGACGACGACATTGAAGATCCGACACTACTCACAGCACCCCTAGATCCAAACAAAACCACAACCTTGACATTCGCAATTTACCTCTTCAAACTCCGTCGCATCGACTCCCGCATCCAACATAAAATCTACCGCGCCGACCGTCCCCTATCTTCTCTCCGACCAAAAATGGACCCTCTATACCTTGAACTGGAACAATGGAAAGAATCCGCCCTACTGCGATTCAGCGGCCCAGATCTCGACTACCCAATGCTACACTTCAATCGAGCAGTCCGCCTACTAATCCAGCCATTCCTCCCCCTCCTCCCAATCACAGACCCATACTACCAAATCTGCATCCTGGCCGCAGGAAACATATGCCAATCCCACAAACGTCTCCACCAAACCCTGGAATACGGCCACTCCTTCCTAGCCGTGCAAACCGTCTTCATGGCTGGAATCACCCTCCTCTACGCACTATGGACACACACAGACCAAGTCTGGTCCGTCCGCATGAGCAACGACATCCGCGCCTGCTCAACAGTCCTCTTCGTAATGGGCGAGCGCGCAGCATGGGTCAAGAAATACCGCGACGCCTTCGAGTTGCTAGTCAACGCCTCCATGGAGAAACTGCAGGGGAATGAGACTGCCCGCAATGCCGGAATGGCTGAGCTGATGACGGCCCAGTATGGCGTTAATTGGAATTCTACTACTGCTCCCGGCATGTCAGGTAGTGATAAGTTTCCCCCGGTCAACCCGACCGGGCTGGCTCCTGATACTGCGGGTGCTACGCCCCAGGGTTGTCCGGGTGATGATTCTGAGCATGCGGTTAGGATGGCGTTGCAGCTGGCGCCATGGATTGATCAGGATGAGAGTGATCCGCTGTGGGTGCCGGACTTTGAGACTTTGGAGAACTTGTCTGGGACTTTTTGGAGTCATGGTGATACGAGGCTTTTTGATCCCATGTAACATGTTTTCGGATTTGTTGTACATACATGCGAGAGATGGAAGTTGATACCCTTTTTTTGTTAATATAATATGACAGGTGCCATTCTAAGATTTACCATGGGCAAATTGCCATGCATTTTTGGCGCCATTTACTTGAGATATAAAGGACAGTTGGAGACCAGATCGCCCGCTTGCCCTGCTGCATATTTCTAAAGAAGTATTCACGTTTATAATATGTTCAAGGGGGTATATCCGTGAACCAGCTTGCAAGATCCGGCAAATCAAATCTTCCAAGGAATCCAAACTCTTCCTGGCCCAAGCTCATCTCGTCCCAAGTGGTAAAAAGATTAATATCCATGTTAGTGGGTTCGTGACGGAGGTTGTGTTCGTCTGCTATGGGCTCGGTAGGCTGCGACGACAAATCGGGTCGATTCGGTTGTTGATTGCCCCTTTGGTGCAGCTGAGTAGGAACCAACGAGGGATCACCAGGCCGGCAAGTAGCTATACGAGAATCAGCTATACCCAGTGAAGATCCGTTACCTAGCAACGAACCTGAGTAGTTTTGTGTAATATGTTGATGTGTCACCTGCAAGAACTGCAACGAGTTGCGGGCAGACAGACTGAATATAGCCATAAAAGCTAAGATTTCTTCACACTTGCGCCAACTCTCATCCACGATTTGTGAATCTACTTGCTCCCGGATAGAATGGCAGGAGTATGACATTATCAAGATGAACCCTGCGGTCGATGTGTCTAGTACATGTTAGTTGGTGAGCAACTAAAAATAAGCGGAATTGACCACGAACAGAATCCATTGTACCACCATGCATCAGTTACATTTGTCCGATATGTCTTGTGCACAAGTGAGACCAGGTCTATGGCTGCCATGACACAGGAGGCGGCACATTTTGAGAAAACGGTGGAGTAGATTATGTTTTTCTCGCTGGGTTGTGAATCAGAGCGGCGTGATGAGCCTGCTCGCTCATCGGAGCAGAGTTGAGTGAACATGGGGCGATATAATAGGAGGCGAAGGTGGATGAATCTGTTGTTTTTCTTTTGGTTAGGAACTGTAACTGAAAAGCACAGAAAGAGAAGCTACCTCGCACGCAGCACATTCTGCTGGCGCTTGAATGTCGACGCATTGCCACTGTCCGAGCGATGCAGTGATGGCTCATCTGTCCAATTTAGGGGCTGGGGAACGCTAGCCTCATAGGCAGCGAGTTTATCGTCGAGCTCCATCAACACATCTAGGCTACAAAGCTTGGAGCTTCGCGGCGAACCGGTGCGAGTGGTATTCGATCGACTCTGCCAAGCGTTATAGACCTCGGATAGAATAGACTCGAGAATTTTGTATAATTCAATGGTTGAAACATAGAATGTCATGTATCCCAACTTATGATCACAGGGTTGTCCACTAAGCTCGCAAGGATCAGCTTCTTCAGAGTCCGTTCCCATTGCAGGCAGAGGTAACGGTGAGATGTGGGAGGTCATGCTCGGCCTTCCATGTGTCATGCTCACAATCCTATTTGATCAGTTAGCTGTGTTCAGAAAGGAATGTAGAAAAGCGATTGCACCAACATGTCCATAATGACACAGCTATGCCAGGTACGCCTTCGTATTTCTGTCTCGAGAGGTTTGTTCGAGGCGTGTGTGGTTGTCTCGTGTAACCCGAGTCCTTGACCAGCTCGACATGCCAGTCCAATCGCATTCCAGCACCGATTCGGATAAGGGGTGCTCTGAAGAAGAAGCGAAACGAGCAGAAGCGTCTGGACGACGCCGATAGTGCCTATGTCCAGAAGATCAAGATTCACAAATCGCTTTGCGCGAAGGAAAAACGAATAAACCGCAGCCTCCCGGTCCGCGGGCGGAATATCAGAGAAATAGCAGCCAATGGCAAAGATGCAATTGAGTGCGCAGTGGAAGACAATTGAATTAGGACCGCAATCGAACGCACCCCCGAGTCCAATATTGAGCTGTGGCAACTCGGGCTTGGATGCCTTGTCCGACCCCCAGAGATTTTCATACGCTTGCTCAAAGCTGGGGCGATGGAAAAATGGGAACAGACAATGTACTCTGTCCCAGTAACACTCAAGAAGATGGTCTGCCAGAGATCGAGGCGGCAAGGAGAAATCGTCGAACCGAAGATCTACCGATGGATGGCCTAAATCTCGCCAAATCCCCGTATCAGGGCCCTGGGATCTTGACGACTCACTCTTGCTGTCTCGCAAAGCTGACATGTACGACTGCAGAGGCATCGACTCTCCCGCGAGACGCATAAAAGACGCCACTGAAGAGTTCCCATAGTATTGCTGCTCCCGTGGAGAGTCTGTGCTTGGTTCATCTTCTGCAACAGATATTGCACCCATGGCGGTGACATTACCATGGGAGTTGAGAGACGGCGAAGGATATATACTGCTTGCTCGTGGCTGGGTAGATTCAGGAGACAGATGTGTCACATGTGGAGATCTATAGCGCTCAGCTTCCGGTCCATTCCTCTGCGCGGGAAACCTTGGCGGTTGAAAAGTAGGCGTTGAAGACAGAGAAATTGGTCCAGATGGCACAGGGGTAGAACCCAGTCCTAGTAATCCTTCAGCAGCAACAGATGTCCTGGATTCTGCATCCAGGTGATCCAGATCCATATCTTCACCCATATGACTTTGACTTCCAGGTGCCCTGTAATCTCCATCTTGTGAAGGCCCAGGCGGAACAGTAACCCCGCCTTTCGCACATGTCTCTTCAAGCTCCCGAATACGATTATGGAGAATCTTTAGATATTCATCGTTGCTGGCAGACCTCGCATTATCCAGCTTGTATACACATTGGTCAACGGTATAAGAGCGTCGAGCACATGGGCCACATATTGGCTTTATACCATCGCACCTGACCTTTTTATCTCGGCATGACTCGCAGGCCAAGGCAATCTTACGACGCCTTGGTGGCTCCCGTTTAGTAATTCCACCCTTGGGAGGCATCTGTTTCACGGCGCTTGGTCCCACAAGCCACAGTATAGCTGCACTGTTCGATTGGTGGTCCGGATGATAACCGAAAGGAATGGTACGTGCTGCAGGAACCGCAGACCTGGGGAAGGGAGAAGGGGTGGAACAATCCCGAGGCTGTCCGGAATGGACCCGGAGATATTATCACGTGTCAAACCTTACCCCGCAGAATTAGGTCGAAATAAAACGGAGGAATGGAGAAGTGTGTGCCTGTTTTGTCTTTAAGGTCAAGACTAATGACCCCTGAATTGCTATAATTGGGCAGCTGGTTCCGATTCGTTGGATCGACATCATACGTGGACCCCGGGATGCTCCCGATGTGTTTTCTTTCTACACGGAGACGTTAGGAGAGGAATACTTGAAAAGTAAGTACATACTACATCTATGCCTACTTAGGTACGCAGTTGAAATGATATATGGAGAAATGCAGTCAGTCGAATCAGCCAATCATTTCATCACCGGACGTTGCACCCGTAGTGCAGTGCAGATGTGGAGGACGCCGATCCCCAGGTACAATATGCCGGGTGCATTCCGGAATTGACGTAGGGAACCCTGGTGCCTCATTAATGAGACTTGCTTCACGGCATTAATAGAAGCCAATCCCCTTGACTTCCCCCTTTATCCTTAATCCAAAATCAAGTGCTGGCTGTTACATATCGTTGTCTTTCTACAAGCCTGATATCAGAACATCACAACCAGACCCATCAACGAACCCCAAAAAGTACAATTTTAACTCGATACCACCAGCTACCTGGATATCTTCCACAGTCAAGAACCCAAATGGAAAACGACAGCCAGACACTTCAAATGGACCATACCCTTTCACACTGCCCCTGGCAAGCCGACAAACCCCAATCAATCTCCCGAGACCAATGGCCCGAAGAAGGTCTCCAATGGGGTTCAGATCCCAGCTTCTGCTATCACGGCTACTCTAGTCCCATCGGCACCTGGACAGAAGAGAGACTTGTGCAGAATCTGATGCGGAACATGGCCAGCTTCTGCACGACCATGGACATCGGCTTCAATATCCCCGAAATTATAGACGAGCCATCTGAGAAGCCTATACTGGATCCATCAGAACTGAATGGATTCACACTTCCCATGTTCCAGCCCTCTATGGTTCCACAAAATAGAAGATTCTCCGAAACACCATCCTCACCATCTTCATCCTCATCGAGCCAAGGCCAGATGTTCTCTCCGGACAATACTGAATGCACACGACGGGCAAGCTGCGTCAAATCCAGAACTCAGTCTGGGCAGAAGAAGAGGAAGTGTGTGCAAAGACCAGGACAGAGATTGTGCCACTGTCGATCGGAAAAGAGAAGAAGAGAGATCATTGGAGAGCGATATAAGGAGCTTTGCCGGATTGTGCCGGGGCTCGAGAAACAGTCATTCACAAGGAAATATGTTCTCGAGGGGGCTGCACTGTGGATTCAAAAATTGGTACAGGGCAACGATGCCCTTCATCAACAACTTGGGCAGTTGAAGGAACAGGAAAAGTTGAATCAGTTACGGTTATTCCCTATTGAGGAGGATGAAAAGTTGGGTTGCTAGTTCTAGCATTGTTTGTATTTATAACGTATCACAATGACAATGTACTCTACAATGATAATACTATATCCACGCATGTTGACCATCTAATACCTCACGGAACCGAACATTGATATCGAAAGAGCCCTGTTGTAGGGGGATAGGTCCAACAAGGATATTTTTCGGAAGGACACATGGCAGCTTTGCAGATTCAACATCTTAGATTGTGTATGACATGGCACTAGGGTTGAACCACTACTAAATTCTTCGGCATCAAATGATGTCGTGCCTTGAGGCTCTTCTACCTCAGCGTTAGAAGGCCTCCGGGTCTCTATGTTGGAGTGTCGCGGGGCCATGACTAGTGTCACATCGGGGTATCTCGTCCCCCGATAGAGATAGAGTAATATACAAAACAAAACAGAAAAGCATTAATACAAATACCGAATCTACCAAGGAGGCGCAAGGGTAGCAATCCCCTTCCCCAATTTCTGAATCTGCGCAGCATAGTACGTCTACCAAAGTCATTAGCAAAGCACCCAAAAGAGAAAAGAAAAAGAAAACCTACACTCTCAGCCCCAGCCCCAATAAGATGCAACGGCAAGAAGCGCGTATACCACGGAAGAGGCGCCTTATTCAAAGGCAACTGCGCCTCATCATCACCAACACTCTCATCGAGCAACAGACGCGGGAACCTAGCATCAATAGCCGCAGGCCGCCCAATACCAACAAGATCACAGGCATTATCCTTAATAGCGGCCTCAGCACCAGCCCGCGAGCGGAACCCACCAGTCAACATAAGAACGAGCTCAGGATGGCGCTGTCGCACCTCCTTCGAGAACTCGAGGAAGAAGGCTTCGCGTGCTGCGGTGCGTGAGGATTTCGGTTCTGTCGCGTTGGCTTTGCCGTAGCCCATCATCTTTGGGTCTTCGTAGCTGCCGCCTGAGATTTCCATGAAGTCGAGGCCTGCTTCGGCTAGCAGTGCAATTTGCGTCATTGTTTCTTCGAAGGTTGTGGAGCTATGGTCGGCTGAGTTGAGCTTTATGCCGATTGCGAAGGTCGCCGGTACGACCTTGCGCATTTGCGAGATGATTTCTAGGACGAAGCGGGTGCGCTTTTCGGGTGTGCCGCCGTATGCGTCTGTGCGGAGGTTTGTCTTTAGGTGGAGTTAGTAGTTGTGTTGATAATGATGTTGGCAGTTTGGAATGGGGTGATAGAGGGAAGATACCTTGCCGTTAAGGAATTGATCTAGACAGACGAACAATTAGCACAAAGCTTATCGAGCCATTCATTCAACAAGAAAAAGAGGAAGACATACCAAGCAAATACCCATGCGCAGCATGCAGCTCAATACCCGAAAACCCAGCATCCGCCATTAGTCTCGCGGTATCAACAAACTGACGAATGACCATCTCGACATCCTGGGTCGTCATCTCCTTGGGCTCGGTCCAAGCCAGATACCCAATCAGTCTCTCGAGGTAGCTATCTCCAACCTTTATTGGCACGGCGCTGGGTGCGAGCGTTTGTGCGAACATGCCGCGGCGGCCTGCGACGCGGAAGGACTGCCGGCCTGGGTGGCAGATCTGGGCTATCGCTGGCGTGCCGTGCTTTTGGCAGGCGTCGGCGTATTTCTTCCATTGTGCGACTAGAGCGCTGTTGGTTTCGCTGTCTTTGTATTCGTTGTGTAGGGCTGGGTCGAAAGGGCTGCCCATGTGGTTTACGTCGACTTGGACGTTTCCTAGTGAGGAGGTGTTAGGTTTGTCTTTTGTTGGTATGTGTTCTGATAGTGTTGGTGGGATTAGGGTTGTGAGGTTTGAAGGGTTGCATATGAGAATGCAAGTCGTTAGGGCTTTGCATATATTCGGGGAAGGGACATGGATACATGTATAAAATCGGATTTGAGGGTTCCAAATTTGCCCTAGAAGTCTTAACCTCTGGCAGCATTAGACCTTACCTGTAAGAATACTTCCCCATCCACCGTCCGACCATTGCTCATACGCATCAACTAGAGGGTCTGTCGGCTGGTTATTTTTGGCTAGTAACTCAGCCATTGCGGCCTTGAAGTGCGTTAGTCCTTATTCCCATTTGTGCATAGCCATTAGACGTGAACACTGTATGTGGCTTGTCGTACCTTGCTCAGCCTATTCGGCAAAACCAGCCCACATGGGAGCTTGACGGGATCTGCGAGGGGAGATGGCATGGTGTATGTGCAGCCTCGTATGCGATCGATATATACAGTGTAAATTATGCAGTCTAATGCAATTGGCGACGTGGATATTCAAGCCCAATGGATATAGAACACTCTGTCAATGGCGTTAGTCTGGATTTCCGTCGCAATCGAAGGGGAGACATACCTCTATACCACAGAATCTGAACAAGAAAACTACTAGGAATGAACAAATACCTCAAGATTTATAATAACGAACCATCAAGATTTATAAGAATACAAATTTGCTTTCAAACCCTCCTTAAATATCGGATAGATTGATCTCCCGGTCTTGTGGAGTCTCCAGGACCGAGGTTCCACGTTCAACGTGGATTGGCAAAATCGGGGAGTTGGGTTCATCCGGGTTATTTGATCGCCATTATTGTTAACTTGGAAGGGAAGATATTGCAATATATAAACGTCCATAATTGTTGGTCAGAGGTTTCGTCCGAATAATCGGACGAAATGAGCCTATACAAACTGAATTGTATAATATCCAAGTCAAAAGGAGCTATGGATAATAGGATGGTTTAAATAATTTAAAATTTGTTCATTTATATGGCAATGGCAGCTAAATACTATCCCAAGATGCTAAGACCTTCAAAATGCGAGCAAAAAACAAAACAAGTGCTGGGTATTCAATCAGGGGCAAAAAAGTTCGTGTCCAACCCGAAAATAGGCAGAGAAGAAGAAAAACGGAAACGCGCTCGAAACCGACAAAAAGGGGGAAATATCAAAAGTCAAAAGTGACATGCGAGTCCATCACGCAGTGATCCTAAGCGCTGGCAGATTAGAACAGATGCTCTTTTCTTTTGTAAAATGCAGTATGCAAAACCGAGAAGAAAAAGGAAAAGAAAAAGATCAAATCTTACAACTTGGCATTCTTCTCCTCAGTCGGGGAGCCACTCGCCGTCATGGGGGGCGAGATTGTTCCCAGACTGGAGAGGAGGTGGCCGACCTCACGCTCAAGAGCGCGGACCTCAGTGTGAGGGTCATACATGCGGGCCTTGATCCAGTTGTCCAGCTCGACATCGCTCAGAGAGCGGAGTGAGATCTCGCGGTCAACCTTGTCCTCCTGGGCAGCGCGCATCACCTTGCGGGTAACGACGACGCTGACCTCGCGGATGCGGGTGATGTCGGGGTAGAGCAAGCCACGCTCGAGCTCCTCGCCGGTGAGAGCGGTGGAGAGAGCCTCGCCGGAGGCGTAGATCATGCTGTCCGTGACGCGGACGGCCTTGGACAGGATGCTGCCGAGGCCGATACCGGGGAAGACGTACATGTTGTTGCCCTGGCCGGGGTAGTAGGTGCGGGTCTCGCCGGCGGAGTTGGTGAAGGTGCAGTTGGGGAAGGGGGAGCCGGAGGCGAAGAGGCAGCGGCCGTCGGTGTTGGCGACGGCGGTCTCGAAGTCACACTCGGACTTGGAAGAGGGGTTGGAGAGGGGGAAGATGAGAGGGGCGGTGTTCCAGTCAGCCATCTTGCGCAGGATCTCCGGGGTGAAGACGCCGCCCATGGTGGAGAGACCCATCAGGATGGAGGGCTTGACGTAGTCGACGACCTCGTCGAGGGTCTTGTACTGCTCGCCGTTGTTGTCACGGCGGGCGAAGTAGACCTTGTGGTCGGCGAGCTTGTCGCCGCGATCAGCGGTGACGAGACCCTTGGTGTCGACGAGGTAGAAGCAGTTGCGGGCTTCGTCCTCGGTCATGCCTTCGCGCATGAAGAACTCGACGATCTGACGGGCAACACCGACACCGGCGCTGCCGGCGCCGAAGAACACGGCACGGTGGTCCTTGCAGGGCAGACCGGAGCGCTTGACAGCGTTGATGACACCGCCAAGGATGACAGCGCCAGTACCCTGGATGTCATCGTTGAAGCAGGTGTACATGTCACGGTACCGCTCAAGAGCAGGGAAGGGGTTCTTGAAATCCTCGAATTGGATGACGATACTATAGAAGCTTCGTTAGTCATGGTTGCTATAGGGAGATCACCCGAAAGACATGTGAGAATGAGTCACTTACCCAGGCCAGCGCTCGGTAAGAGCAGCCATCAGCTCGTCCAAGAATTCCCGCTCCTCCTCGGGTGAGATCTTGTCGCGACGGCTGCCCATGTACAGCGGGTCTTCCCGGAGGGCCTTGTTACCAGTACCCAGATCAAGAGTCAGAGGCAGGGTGGCCTCGGGGCGGATACCCGCACAGGCGGTGTAAAGCGCCAACTTGCCAATGGGGATACCCATGCCGTTAATGCCCAGATCACCCAACCCGAGGATTCGGGAGCCATCGGTGATACATGTGATCTCGACATTAGACTCGGGCCAATTGGCGATGACCGAAGCCAGATTTCCGCGATCTTCCCAGCTCAGGTACATACCTAAAACGAGCGTTAGCGTCTCCGGTTCTAATTCGTGTGCGGAGAAATTGCCAACTGCGGAGAAACATGACAATTCGACTGCGGAGAAGATAATCAGACAGTCTTCGTTGGTACGTACCTTCGGGCTGTTGGTAGATCTCGGACCACTTTTGGCAGGCCTCGCCCACCACTGGGGTATAGATCAGGGGGGTCATTTCCTGCAGGGATGATTATGGTTAATTTTCGTCTCCCCAAGATCCCCCGGTCCAATCACATGTCTCGGTGCTCAACGTACCCTGAGGTGGTCTGTCACCAGACGGTAGAATAGGTGGACATTGTTCTTGCGCAGAGTGCTGAGGTAGAGGAATTTTTCGATAGGGGTGTTCTTCAGACCCAGCTGTGCCAGGCAGCGGGCCTTTTGTGTCTCGTAGCCCTCGGCGCGAGGAGGAGTGAGGCCGTAGGTGCGCAGGTACTTGCGGATATATGAAGGGTTGGCGGTGTCATAGTTGGCATCACTGAGAGAGATTGAGATTAGTGACTGCTTTCCCCATCACGAGCCCGAGTTGGGTGAGCTGATCTGGGTCGACTTACGCAGGCGAGGTGTGGTTCACAAAAGGAGCCGGGGTGGCATGCACCGTCCGGTTTTGTTGAGTGGGCAGTAAAGGGTATCGAGCCATGATGGACTGAGAAGACTTCGAGTTTGGGGTAGAAGCAGAATGATAGAAAGAATTAAAAGATTTTGGAGCAGATGCGAGCCTGTTTTTATGTACACGAGACAACATGCTAAATTTGCCCTGAGACGTTCGTGCGCACATCATCCAGGACATTCCGAGAGGACGATGACCAGATAATTAACCGGGACCGCGTGTCGAGGCAACACGGTATAGTAAAAAAAGAGTCATGATTTGAAGTCGGGAAGAGTCGGACGAAGGAGAGGGTCACGACCCATGTGGATTCATTTTCGGTGTTGAGAGCGAACCGTTGTGCATGAAAGCCCTTCTGGAATCTGGATCCCTCCAAAAGCTCCTTTTTTTTTTTATTTCTTTTTTTTTAAATTTATTTCTTTTGTTCGGGAAGCAGATCCAGCAAGGAGAGGAGTATCGCCGTGTGGAGACGGCGGGCGCCGACTCCGACAAATGCGGAGACACAGTCAAATCAGTGTTGAATATGGAATTGAAAGGGTATTCTCCATTCGGGAATTGAAGAGGCATAATTTTAGATGGAAATTACGTGGATGATCGGTGCGCGATTTATTCCTCATTCCAGCATTGCGCAGGGAGCTGCACTGTCTGTACTCCCGTACACGATAAACGATGTTGGGGATGTGAGGGGATAATTGAAAATTGGAGTATTCGGAGTTGAAATCAACAATTTACACGGTAGACCTCGAACTGGTGATGACAGCTACCAAGTAGAATTGTGAATAAAGAAATACTGTAACCTGATTGGCTGAAAAAGCCGGGGAGGAAAACGCCTTGGGTCTACGCTAGTCCGTTTTAGATTCTATGACTCCACCCCAATCCACAGCTACGAGCTCCCAGAGCCGCAGATAGTGCCGAAGTGGAGTGAAGCTATACCCTAATTAATTCTATTCGGTGTTTCCTTTTTTTTGGATTTATTTTGATTATGATTTTTTAATTTTGGACTTTAGCCTCTTCAAAAGGCTACGGAGTATTGGAAAGTTGATCGGAAAAGTAATTGTATGTCGGAGACCGGCGACGGAGACTGCCGCCCTAGAATATCACACGGTGAACATAAGTATATCTCCATGTACGGAGTACCTAGGTATAGATAGGAAAATAACATTCGTAGGGAGCTCTGATCGGATGGGCTTCCCGGTGAGACTTTTTGGCCTCTGTTTCGAGTCCGCCGCGTTGGCGATGATATTCGCCTTGTGAATGGCTCTCGGTCGCCGACAGAAAGATTTTTGATTACATATTCTCCAGCACGGTTGCGTTATTTTTTTTTTTTGCCCCTTCGATTCGAATATTCCATTGTCAGGTCTGGAACCACATCCACTTCAGCTTTGTCAGAAGAAACAATTCGGAATCCAGGGATTTCATATCCCGGCACCGATTGGGCCCCTTGTCCGGGTAACCAGGGAGAAAGCTCTGTGTAAGGCGTAAAGCTCCTATTAATAATTTTCGTTCCTATGCTCTGCTCTACTGCGTATATTGTACATATTCGATACATATCTCCGAACTCAGAGCTCTTCCCACCTGCAGTTCCCAACGTTGGGGGCTTAGAAGGATTGGCGATTTCCCCACATGGGTGTACATCGTAGAATGTGAGTGAGCTCATCCGATACTCACTCATCCGATATTGGACGTATCATTCTCGAATTGCATGAGGCATATAATGTACATTTTTATTGCTTTTGTCCCCTTTCTTCCGCAGATCAGGGTCTCCCTGTCAATAATTACCCAGTTTAAAGCGCAGAATGGATAAATCGACGATCAAATGAAGTAAACATTGAAATAAGCCCGATCTAGTTGGAGCTATTGCCATGGTTGCATAAAGGCCCCGATAAATGGCCCGGCTAAATCCATGGCTTTCCCCACGATCATCGATTCTTCACTATTGTACATGATGGCTTCAATTAGTTCAATTGCTTTGGAGTTGCAAATCTTTCAAACAATTTCTTAATTAATAAGAAGCATAATCAAGAAACATCCTGTCTTTAGTGTACCCTAACAGCAAAATAACAAGAAACAAATATTTACGTTGCACTGGACGAGTGATGTGTCGTCATGTGCCCAAAACAGGTTCCCAAGCTTAACTCATCCCTACGTAGAACTTCAACCTTCATTCAGCTTCATCTCCAAACATTACAGTTATCTCACTCGGTCCAATAGGGCCTTATTCAATATGCCCTCCGAGACTGAACCCCTCCTCCCTCGCTACGAGGATGACACCTCCCGTCAGCGACGCCTCCACCAAAAGCTACATAGCTACCAGATGATCCGCGCCATATCTGAGGGGTACATGCCAACAACTGAACAGACCATCGCCAATCTGCGCACCCTTCTAGCTTCTGACGTCCTCAACCTGCGCAATCAGGACATTGGCAGCGTCGGTCGCCAACTAGTGCGGGACAGTCGACTGTGGATCCAGGTCTTCATCGAATTTCTGGAACAGAAGAACGGCCAAGACCAGCTCCAGCAATTCCTGTGGCGTCTGGCCCGTTCACGTGTCGAGGTGGATAGCGAGAGGGTTTCGAGACAGGCGGCCCACGTGAAGGCGCGGGCAGATACTAAAGCTGGTGGGTCACGCATTTCCCCCTCTGCAACTCCCCCAGCTTCCGGGCCTTGGCACATGCAAATTACAAAACTGATGATCGTTTGCTAATCCCTGCGCGTAGCATATGACAGCTTCCGCACTGTCGGTGGCCTGCTTCTGACTAATGCCGATTTCCGACTTTTCGTCGATGATATCGTTACCGTTGGCCGCCAGATCTTCGCTGATACCGCTGACTCCCTCGCTGAATCTTCCAAGCGAGTTGCCGAACAAGCAAAACCGTCCGAGGAAGAAGAACAGGCTCTACAGGGGGCCGGTGCCGATGAGGGGCACGCGCTGTCGAAGGCCGAGGTGAAGGAGGAAGCTGCACATGTTGCGGATGTTGCCGGGGAAGGGATCGCTCAGACAAGTCATGATGCTGTAAAGAGCGCTAAGGAGCACCTGTCAGGCCGAGAGAGGGACACCTTGCTGTTCCGGTTGAAACAGGCGGTTCAAAGGCTCCGGGAGAGGACGGACTACTCTGATTCGGTGTCGACACTTACTCAATTGATAGCACGCTATGCTAGGATCTACGCGGATGTAGCGGAGAATACTGCCTCGGTCGCTCAAGAAGAGCTGGGAGTCAATGAGGACCTCAGGCGGGCGGTCGACGAATTCTGGATTCTCTTGCGGTCATTCGGTAGCGCAGAAGAGTGGGATCGGCTGCAGGAGAAGTTTCACAATGTCTTGCGCCATGCAAACAAAGATCCCGAGTTTGATAATCTACTCAAAGAGGTCGGGACTTCGTTGCATGACATGCTCACCAACCCCGAGTTCTTCGACTCGGCACCGCAGAAGCTCGATGAACTCAAACAACACTCCGGCAAAGTAAGCTCGGAGACCGGCCTACGAAAGGATGTGGACGATTTCTTCGCCCAGACCAAACGCACACTTAGAACTGTGCCGGAAGACCCAGCCGTCTCCAAGTTAATCAATGCCACTAAGAAGATCTACCAGGATGCTTGTGGTGCATACAACGACAAGAAGGCTGACCTTCCAGCAGACCTTGTGAATGTCTTCTTCCCAGTGCTCCTCCGAACAATTCAATACATCCCAATCCCTCGCCTGGAGATCTCTGCTCCAGAAATGGACCTCCTCCTCGAGAACCTAGTCCTTGAACCCGGGCACACAGTAAACTTCTCCTCCTTCCTCCCCTACCGCATGCATCTCCTCACTCGCAATGACATCGACGTGGTGAAAACCCACTCCAAGCGCACAGAAACACACATGAAAACAGCCTTCACAGTCACCGTCCAAGGCCTAAACATCAGCGCCGAGGACTTCGGCTACTGGTTCCGCGCCCACACAGGCTTCTTCCACCTGAAGGACGAAGGCATAGCAAGCTTCTACCTAGACCGCCGCGGTATCGACATCTCGCTAGATATCGAAGTCGGCCGCGACCGCCTGGAGCATATCTTCTCCTTGCGCGGTGTTCGCGTCTGCATCCACAAACTCGACTACACAGTCAAGCGCAGCAAGTGGAGATTCCTCATCTGGCTGACCAAGCCATTCCTGAAACATCTTGTGCGGCGCGTTCTAGAGAAGAAGATTGCAGAGGAGATTGTTACAGCGACATTTGCGCTGAATCGCGAGCTAGTCTTTGCCCGTGAACGGCTGCGTGCTACGCGCATCGCTAACCCGCAGGACCTGGCGACCTTTGTGCGGGCTGTCCTCGCACGCCTTAAACCCGCCGACTCGGATGTTGAGGCTAGGATTGGTATTGAGCCGCAGGGTGTCTTTGAGGGTATTTATGCTCCCGGCAGTATTGTCAAGACCTGGCATGAGGAAGCTACACGCGCGCAGGAGGCTATTGAGGAGGGAGATGAGACGCAAGGGCTTGGCCATACCTGGCATAATGATATCTTTAATGTGGCTGGACGATAATGATTGCATTTCTTATCTGATTTGGGAGTTTGGCGAAGTTAGCGTGTTTATGGTTTTATGATGGATGTCAGCCCGTGCTTGATGGTTTTAGTTTTTCGTACTAGTGCTCACGCCTTCGTTTTATTGCGCAATGATCTACCGAATTAAGAGCTAATGGAGCCTAATGATGCTGTAAGGTAGGTCTTCTACCCGGTTAGGAAACAAAACCCTCAGCTATTCGGATCACAGCAAGGCGATGTTTATTGTTTGCTCAGGCAGGGCCTATTCTCTTTGCCCCTTATTATGAGGCTTGTTCTTTGTCTCCACGAAGCTATATGGAGAGCTGCATGGCAACGAATGCTCTCCATGCTCTCAATTTGTGGAACCCTCCCATTCCTTTTCCACTCGTAGTTGCTACGTGTATCAATTCCAACTGGACCGGGTCCCCTCCCCTGCCCCGAAGAAGCTCAAGGGCTTTCTAATTATTTCATCTCTTGCCAGACCAAACTCCGTTTAGAATCGACATCAATATAATCACTATATCAGAGTGTCTCTGATCACATGCGGGTATAGCACCAGGATATCAACGATCTATCTGATGTTATGAGCTCATCATATAGTAGGCCAAATACAGCGTGTGGAATATGGTACCACCGTCCGGATCCGTGTCGGAAGTATCGAATACTCCATCGATGTGACAAAAATTCCATATTTCATTCATTTCTCCGATTCCAACGGTCCGTCCAGTTATTATATCCACCTCAGTACCTGAGCATGTCTATATCATAGAACTGATGGTTTTATGTATGCGAAGAGCAATTGGTGATACAAAACCTCTGGTATTTTCTATGTAAAGTACATTTTTTTTCATGGGCATGAACGAAATAAATACCACTTTGGAACTCTACATACTCTTCCTACATACGATACGTACTTCGATGTGTAACTATGGAATTGAATGAAAGAGTAGGCGATATAACCATACACAGCTGCACCACGTAAATAGAACCCCTTCAAATGTATTCTCTTACTGAAATTACTAGTTCTAAGTCAAATTCTACTCCTTCACTCTAAATCACCTATTGTGTATTGCTTATTTCCCAAGCACGTAGTCCTCCTCCCATTCTGTTATGCTACCACGTGACCCGGCTAAACATTGTTCCTGTTTTAGGCCACCTAATGTAGATCTAGAATAATGAAGCCGCGGAGCCAACACCTCCAATCTCCAATTCTTTACTCTCTGGCATAAAGCTCGGTGGAGAAGAACAACAGTGTTACTGGCAATCGCATACCATATGTTAAATAATTAAACATCACACATCCTCCAAAACCCCAGCTCGTCGAAGCCTTCACCTACCTCCATACCTCGGTCTACACGAACACAAAAGCTCCACATCCCCTCCGAGCGCACGAGCAGCTGCTCGCGCAGCTCCCGCTAAAATGCAATTATTACGACTCCTAGTCGCGGTAGCCGTGGTGCTATTCTCCGTCGTTGTAATCGCCGCCGAGGATTACTACAAGGTTCTTGGACTCGCGAAGTCCGCATCAGAGAGGGACATCAAGCGCGCATACAGAACACTAAGCAAGAAATACCACCCCGACAAGAACCCGTGAGTGCAGCTACTATTCTCTCATTTCTATCCCTCCATATTTTCTCAAATATCTACCTCGCTCCACACATGGTCCACATCACACCCGCAAGGCAATTGCTAACCCACCTAGTGGCGATGATACGGCGCGCGAGAAATTCGTCGAAATAGCAGACGCCTACGACGTTCTCTCGACCAGCGCGCTGCGCAAAGTATACGACCAACACGGACACGACGGGGTAGAGCAGCACCGCAAGGGCCAAGCGGCCGGCGGCAGCCACGACCCATTCGACCTGTTCTCGCGATTCTTCGGTGGAGGCGGACACTCGGGCCATGCGCCTGGACACCGTCGCGGACCGGATATGGAGGTGCGGGCGGCGCTGCCGTTGCGGGATTTCTATAACGGGCGCGAGATCAACTTCCTCGTTGAGAAGCAGCAGATTTGTGATTCGTGTGAGGGGACGGGATCGAAGGATCGTCAGGTTGTTACTTGTGATCGGTGCTCTGGGCGTGGTATGGTTATTCAGAAACATATGCTTGCGCCGGGGATGTTCCAGCAGGTGCAGATGCAGTGTGATAAGTGTCATGGACAGGGTAAGAAGATTAAGAATCCTTGTCCTGTTTGTCATGGGAATCGGGTTGTTAGGAATGAGGTTGAGACCAGTGCTACTATTGAGCCCGGGATGGGCAAGGGGACTAGGCTTGTGTTTGAGAATGAGGCTGATGAGAGTCCGGACTGGATCGCTGGGGATCTGATTGTTGCTTTGGATGAGAAGGAGCCTGAGCTTGGGACGTCGGAGGAGGAGAAAACGGATGGGACGTTCTTCCGGCGGAAGGGGAAGGATCTTTTCTGGAAGGAGACTCTTTCGCTGCGTGAGGCGTGGATGGGTGGTTGGACTCGCAATCTTACGCACCTTGATGGACATGTTGTTCGTCTTGGACGTGGACGTGGTGAGGTCGTGCAACCCTTGGCTGTTGAGACTATTGCCGGGGAGGGAATGCCCCATTACTCCGAGGGTCATTTACATGATCACCACGATGAGAATGATGAGGCGGGTAATCTGTTCGTTGAGTATACTGTTATCCTGCCGGATCAGATGGAGACCGGGATGGAGAAAGACTTCCATGCCCTTTGGGAGAAGTGGCGCAAGAAGATTGGAGTTGATTTGGCGAAGGATTCTGGGCGACCGGTTGTCTCTCCGCCGGCGGAGGATAAGGATGAGTTGTGATGATTACATTTTGAAGCCTTGTTATTTTGATTCCCTTTTCCCTTCGTGGTCATTGTATATTGATTGCATCTGTTGATTTGCGTGCATTTAAAGGCTATGGACTGGATTAGATTAGACCCTTGGCTTGTATTGAAATGCTGGAAACGATATACAATAGACCCTGCCTGAATTCTACAAGGTAGGGGGAGAGAGGTCTGATTCTCTTGGGTAGAGAAGAGTATATCTGTAAAAAGACAGCCCAATTGGTCAGGCAATTGCATTTGAACCTTCTCGGCATACACTAAAACCCTCTACGGACTTCTCCGTAGACTAGTTTAAGTGGCTTTAATCGACACACGTGGGACCAGGATACTGCTCATGTCGGCTCAATGCCAGATGTAGATCGACGATCTGTCAGATCCATTGAATTCAGTCCCCAATGCACAAAACTCCAGATTCTGATTCCACCTAACACTGTTTGGTCCCGATGCATACAACTCACATGCTGGGTTTAGTGGCGCAGGATGTAAACAAAGAAAGACAGGGTGAAAAGCGCATAGATCTACGGCGATGGTCTAACTGGAATAGGCCTTAGAGGGCCGGGGGCAACGCAGGGGCAAGGTACTCTAGGACAGGGATTGGATGCTGTAGCGAATAAGCTTGGTTTGCTTTGAACTACATGCATAACCCACTTCCTTGACCGCCATTTCATGTTCGTGTCCAATATGATATCGATTGGTGGGATATCGGTCGTTTGAAGGTTCGGCTAGGGGCTCCCTCCATGTGCAAACAGTCTAGAAGCATCCACTTCGCGGGTACTGGCACTGTTTGGATTTTGTAGAGTTGGGGATGACGGTGTTTCTGTCTATCGCAGTCGGATGTGGTATTTTAGGAACGGGCTTAGTCTACATAGTACTGTTTATGCTATGGGGTTCATCTTATACCCCATATATATCTTCAAGAAGCATCCATATAAGGAAATAAAAGAAACATAAATTGTTCTTTTACCAACACAATAGATCTCAGATTCTGAATTAAATATCCATATATCCTCAGGTCTTCATGGAAACACCTCAAACGGGCCGGGGATGGGAATAGAGAGCAATCAATTTCTCAAGGTTTCACCCATGAAGCCAAAGTTGAAATTCATACAAAGGAAATATTCCCAAAAATAAGCTACAAGTCGTGGGATTTCAACCTATCGGATAGATAGGCGGTCAATTTACAATATATAGACAAGGATAAGACATACTAGATTAGACTACAATACAAAGTGCTTACCATTTGGAGGGATCAGCTTTCCAGGAAATGATTTGCCGACATGGCATCCCACACTATAATTTAGCGCGTCTATACCTATATAGCCCCTATGCCAGATATAATATGGATATCCACCACTGTCCATAATTTTGGGAAAACTTAATATACGAGCCTATGATAGACCGAATGGAAAAATTAGCCAATGCATACCGTCCACGTTGCGGGGACCGCGCCTAGATGCAAGTCTAAACAAACTTGAAAGACAGGCTAAAGATACGCAAATCCGGAAATTAGGCCGGCAGACGCGGGCTTCCTCCCGGGGCGATAGTTTCATGGTATGATAGGAACTGCGAGGTTGCCCACATGGAAGCCACAAGCACTCATGACCATCCTTCCAAAAAGGATTGGTCAATTACGTCTCCACATCCATAGTTCGATAGCTTCGTGTACGTCGTAGGATCCCCTTTCATGGGGTTTCGTGTAGTCTGCATAGTGCATCAAAGAAAGCTACGAGGATTGCTTTGACAGCTGAGGTTGTGGAGCCCTTGGATCGTGGAATTATGCTCTCTATTCACGCTGCTGGGGGTTGTCTCCTTCCTTAACCAGTGACGCCCCGGGAGATGAGGAGATCCAAACAGATAGATTGGCTATAGCGGGTTACGGTGTGGGATTGTGGTGGTTTGATTTACTGCCTAGTACTTGATATTTAAGATTATTAGGAGTATTTGTTGCGAGCAGGGTTGTGTCATAGCTCCCTGATGTCAAAGTAAATTGGGTACATCAACGTATAACCATCTTGGGTTTTTCGTTCGATTAGCCACACAGCTTGGAATAAATGAAGCAGCTCATATAATGATGGCTTCTACTTCATATAACGCATGTTATCTATAAACCTATATTAACCCCGGGCTGATATGCTGCATAGCCATCGGGGAAATATGCTGTAAGACGGCTGTTGTGACTTTAATCTCCCATGGAACCTTGGAAGCTTCTAGGGCAAACAGGCGAATGGGCAACTCGTATCGATCTTGTCCTAATATCCTGTAACCAATCAGCAGTTCATATAAAGAAAAGCCTCAAACCCGAATTTGACAGCGATCGACAAACGTTCTGCTGCAAGCTATACTAACGGCAATGCATATCCCCGCTGGCCAGTATCTCGGATTTCATGGCTTTGCATCCGACCTTGGTATATCTATGTAGGTAGGGTTTGTATATATGTAGCCATCTACTTCTGGAAATATCTACCTACGCCTCATTCTTGGCATATGAAACGTGAGGCATCCAAAAATTGCTGTTTTTTTGGTTTAATTGAGAGAATATTCATGAGATAATGACTCACTTGGAAAATTATTTACATGAATACATCATACTTTTCAAGATACATCCCTGTATAAGCCAATTAAGCTTGTAGATTGTATAGATTTGCTGTTAACCGTTGAAATTACAAACAAAGTATATACAGGAATAACAGCCATGGAAACCCTTGATATTCCAAATACCAACGAGCCTGCTATCCACTTTTTTAATGAACGCAATCAAAATAGGAAGCTCGCGAAGATCAGTAAAGATGCTCATGCCCACCGCCAGACTGCCAACCTCGGGTTTCCAAGTGCTTTGGGCTCCTTCGCGAATCCTGTTTCTCTTAGCTTCACATGCATTTGCTCGTATGATTCAGGGTCGAGGTTGGTATATGAGGGAGGGGGTACGCAATGGTTTGCTATCAAAATCCCATCTCATCTCGATCCTCAATCATCTTATATTATCACTCTATCTTCACTTTATCCCAATCTTGACTCTTTCAGTGTCCATACCTTCCTCTTTGTACTTCCTCTTTATACCCACTTCTTCATCTACTCCCCATCTCTTCTAAACTTGGACCTATTGCCATACCAAGGGTCTCTTTTGATATCGGAAGATGCGTCCTCTCTCACTAGCAAGCGGCCCTAGCAGCGACGGAGCCATACCTCCTGATGCTCTTGAAGCCATCGCTATCGTTGGCCTAGCCACTCGCCTTCCGCAGCAAGCAACAACCACCGAGAGTCTGTGGGAGCTTCTCCTACAGGCCCGTTCGACGTGGTCATCGATACCCAAAGAACGCTTCAACTCGGACGCCTTCTATCATCCGGACCCCGAGCATGGTGGAACAGTGAGTTATATCCGAACCATGACAGACCAATATCGCCATGAAAAATAATCGGTTAATTGATATCTGTCTGTAGTTTCATGTTCAAGGAGGACACTACCTCTCAGAGGACCCTGCCTATTTCGATGGGTCCTTCTTCAATATCACCAAGAATGAGCTCTTGATATTGGACCCCCAACAGCGGCTGGTACTGGAAAATGTTTATCACGCCTTGGAAAATGCAGGCATTCCATTGACCAGTGCTGTTGGCTCCAACACATCGGTCTTTGTCAGTGGATTCAACCATGACTACCTGGGTATCCTCAATTCAGACCCAGAAACCACTTTAAAATACAAGCCCACAGGTGTCACCAATGCTATTCTGTCCAACCGCGTCAGCTGGTTCTTTGACTTTAAAGGACCTAGCATGACTGTTGACACGGCTTGTTCCAGCAGCTTGGTGGCGCTGCATCTTGCTGTTCAGAGCTTACGTGCCAGAGAGACAAACATGGTACGTTATTCGTCATGACACTGATATTCTCATGCTAATATATCGGTAATGGTTAAGGCTATCGTCAGTGGTGTGAGTATTCTTGAGAACCCCGTGGAAACCATCGGCATGAGCCACCATGGTTTGTTGGGACCTCAAGGGCGGTCTTTCAGCTTTGACTCCCGTGCTGAAGGCTATGCCCGAGGCGAAGGCGTGGGCACAGTTGTAGTGAAGCCTTTGAGTGCCGCTATAAGAGACGGAGATACCATTCGTGCGGTTATTCGGGAGACCGGAGTCAACCAGGATGGCCGCACTCCAGGAATCACTGTTCCCAGTGCAGATGCCCAAGAAAGATTGATCCGTGAGGTCTACTGGAGAGCCGGCTTAGGTCTCGAACACACAAGATTTGTTGAAGCCCATGGCACGGGAACAAGCACCGGTGACCCAATCGAAGCGGGTGCTCTTTCGAAAGCATTCAAATGTCAGCGAGAGACTCCGCTTTACGTCGGGGCGATCAAGTCTTCCATTGGGCATCTGGAAGGTGGCTCAGGTGTGGCAAGCATTATCAAATCTATCCTAACCCTTGAGTCTGGTATCATACCTGCAAACTTTGATATGAAGCAGACGAATCCCTCCATTCCTGCCGCGGACTGGAACATTGCATTCCCTATCGAGGCTCTTCCATGGCCATCGTCAGGGCTGCGAAGAGTGTCAGTCAACTCATTTGGAATTGGTGGCACCAATGCTCACTGCATTCTTGATGATGCTTACCACTATCTCAATGACCGCCGTCTTACAGGTGCCCACCGCACCACATCTACTGTTCCAACAAACCAGAAAATCAAGAGCCGGCTCTTGGCCCTGTCCCGATCAGGAAAAGAGCCAAATCATCTCGTGACGGATTCATTCGATGACAGCGATCACTCTGGGAATGGGAATACCTTTGTGGACACACCCACAAGCGATGGCTTTTGTGTATCACCCACCTTCACATCATCTGCATACACGAGCTTGATCGAGAAACCAAAGGTATTCTTGCTCTCAGCTTTCGATGAAGATGGCGTCAAGCGGAACGCAGCTGAATTCGCCAAATACTTGAACCGGAGAACGACGCAGTCGGTTCTCCATGACCATCTCCTTGATGATCTCTCCTTTACCCTGTCAAAGAAACGATCCCAGTTTCCCTGGAAGAGTTTTATCATGGCAACCTCAGTCAAAGAACTCGCATGGAACCTGTCGGAATCGAATTTTGCCAAGCCAACCAGAGCCGCCAGAGTGCCAGAGGTTGAATTTGTTTTCACTGGTCAGGGAGCTCAATACCAGGCCATGGGCCGAGAGCTCATGGTTTACCCTGTTTTCCAGGAGTCCGTGGAGGAAGCATCGGACTATATCCGCCGACTCGGTAGTCCGTGGTCATTACTTGGTAATCATTTGATGAGCCTGTTTATCCGAATGCAACTCGACTAACGTATTACAGACGAGTTTTTAACTGAGAGAGAGTCACCCCGAGTCAACTTGCCCGAGACCGCTCATCCGTTATGCACAGTCTTGCAAATTGCGCTCGTCGATCTCTTAGCCAGTTGGGAAATCTTCCCAAAACGAGTAACGGGTCACTCATCCGGTGAGATAGCTGCTGCTTACTGCTCTGGCAAACTGTCCCGTGAAGGCGCCTGGAAGGTTGCATACTACCGTGGATACGTATCATCCAAGCAGCTTTCTGCAAATGGAGCGATGATGGCCGTGGGTCTAGGTGCAACGCAACTGCAGCCCTATCTGGACTCCGTGAAAGGAAAAAACACCGGAGAACTCATTATCGCCTGCCGCAACAGTCCTAAGAACAACACTGTGTCTGGAGACGACGCTATGATTGACTGCCTCAAGAGTCTTCTTGATGCCGATGGCATCTTTGCTCGAAAGTTGAATGTCAAGAATGCGTATCACTCGGCCCACATGCAGGCGATTGCTCAGGATTATCTTCGCCTGATGGGAACGCTCCCTTATGAAAGACGTCTTGCAGCTCCACATCAGGTGCATATGTTCTCTACTGTCACAGGACAGCAAGTCAAAGAGGAACATCTGCCTGCTCAGTACTGGGTGGACAATATGGTTTCTCCTGTTCATTTCACAAGCGGTTTGGTTGCAATGACCTCGAACCCAGTTTCCAGCCATGGCTCGACCGATCCCACAGATTCTCTGCGCCTTCTTGTGGAGATAGGGCCTCATTTAACCCTGCAGAGTGCCATCAAAGAGACACTGGCTTTGAAGAGCCCTAAATTGGAATTCAAGTACCTGGCCGTTCTTAAACGGACCGATCATAGCCTCAACACTCTACTCACTACAGTCGGCTTCCTAGCTTCGAGTGGGTGTGACTTGGATTTCCATGCTGTGAACCAAGCCCCTCATTCTAAGGCAAAAAGGCGGCCCAGACTGTTGGTGGACCTGCCACCATACAGCTTCAAGCATACTGAGAAGATTCTGTTTGAGAGTCGACTAAGCAAGAATCTTCGAACTCGAAAGTTGCCTCGTCATGACCTCTTTGGTGCACCAATCACGGATTGGAATCCTACTGCTCCCAGATGGAGACATTTTGTCCGATTGAACGAGAACCCCTGGCTAAGGGATCATATGGTGAGTCCAAAATTGCCTACCAGGCAGCTTCAATTACTAATGGCTTAGGTCACTGGCAACTACGTCTACCCTGGCGTAGGCTATTTGATAATGGCAATTGAAGCATCGAGGCAGTTAACCGGCGAGGAAAAGATCACTGGTTTCCAACTACGAAAGATTAACATCCGAAGAGCCTTGATTATACCCGATACCAAAGAAGGAATTGAAGTCTCCTTGGCAATGGCAACTGTCGAAGACTCGGCGTCATCGCGAACATGGCGGCGGTTTCAGATAACTTCCTACAATGCATCGAGCGACGAGTGGACAGAACACTGCACTGGTCACATTACCGTTGACCATGAAACAGCTTCTGACCCAGTGGACAATGGCCGCGAAGCAGAAGAAGAAAGCCGAGCATGGGAATCCGAGCATTTCCGCGCAAATGAGACATGCACCAAATCCATGGCCTTCAAATCCACATACAACAACCTCCAAACATCCGGCCTCAATTTCGGCCCTCTGTTCCGAAATCTCGCAGACGTCCGCGCAAGTGGATGTGGGCTTGGTAAGGTTGTTGGATCAGTGACAGTTCCGGACATTGCACAGTCCATGCCAAAGCAATATTTACATTCTCACCTCATCCATCCTGCCACAATGGATAGCATGATCCACTTGATGATTGCGGCTGTTCTTGACTTTACCAGCAAGTCCACCCTGGATCAGATTAGATTGCCAACTTTCATACGCGATGTCTGGGTTTCAGCGGATCTGAATTCAGCCCCAACGCACAAATTCACAGGACATGCAAGCGTGTCTATGGCGGGATCTTATAAATTCGAGGGCCAAATCCAAATGCTGGATGAGGGAACTAATAGGAACCGCATCCGCATGGACGGTATCGAGCTCACTCCACTGGAGTCTGGTCTTGCTGAAAATAGTGAGCGCAAACTGTGCAGTGCGATTGAATACAAGCCCGACATCCATTTCCTCGACTCAGAATCAGCTTGTGCACTGACTTCCCTCGATGCTTCCGATGACACCGAGGCTCTGTACTGGGTGAAACGTCTTCAGCTTGCAACGATGCTCTACGTCATGGATGCACTGGAGGAACTCGGAGACATTCATGTCATGAAACTCGATTTGCATATGCGAAGATTCTTTGGCTGGATGGAGCATGTGCAAACGATGCTCAAGCGCGATAAAATAATCCACCTTCCCTACAATGAGTTCCTGGAGATTGCTCAAGACGAGGCTCTCAAGGAAGCTATTGGCAAGGAAATTGAGGCTCACAGCGCTGAAGGCGCCATCACAGCCCGAATGGGTCGCAACATCGCCAAAGTTGTGCGGCAGGAGACTGATCCGTTGCATCTCATGTTTGGTCAAGACGCCGTGATGGAACAGGTGTACAAGGAAGGCCTCCATTTGTATAACCTGCCGCAGCATCTCCAGACCCACTTGTCTCTCATCCGGCACCAGCATTCCGAGCTGAACATCCTTGAGATCGGTGGTGGTACTGGAAGCTTCACTGCTGAAGTCCTGGCCGTCCTTTCGCCAGACCTTGCAAAGACCAAAGGAAATATTGCCCGCTACACATTCACTGACATTTCATCCGGCTTCTTCGAGAAAGCAAAACAGCGTTTCCAGCCATGGTCCGATATCATGAACTTCCAATCGCTCAATATTGAGCGAAGTCCCGTCGATCAGGGACTCCAGCTGGGGACATATGACTTGATATTCGCTGGCAATGTCATCCACGCTACTGCAAACCTGCATAACGCATTATCGAACCTTCGATCGCTGTTGAAGCCGGGTGGTCAGCTCATCATGCAGGAAGGAATCCGACAGGATTTCCTCTGGTATCCGCTTGTTTTCGGTCAGCTTCGTGGGTGGTGG
Source organism: Penicillium flavigenum (assembly GCA_002072365.1). Lineage (NCBI taxonomy): Eukaryota > Fungi > Ascomycota > Eurotiomycetes > Eurotiales > Aspergillaceae > Penicillium > Penicillium flavigenum. The sequence goes on from MLQL01000018.1 coordinate 128,729, forward strand.
CTAGGCGATGAGCCATGTCGCCAGTGGTTTCCCTACATCCCGGCCGAAGAATGGAATCCTCTACTGCTGAAAGCTGGATTCTCGGGCATTGATGTCGAGTATGCCAGTTCGAACAATCCAGATCTGACATGGCAGAGTATTCTGGTTTCTTCAGCCGTCAAAATACCCACAGAGAAGCCATCGAATACTGCGATAATCTTGACGCTCGGCATATCGAAAGCCCGGCAGGTCACTGAGAACCTCCAAGTACTTTTGCCGGAACTGGGATACACGAGTATTCTCGTCAAGGAGCCTATAGAAGTGGAAAGTTCTATCCTGTCAGATACCCTTTGCATCTCATTAATGGATTTGGAGTCCCCTTACCTGTTCGATATGACCGAAGCAGAATACGACACACTCAAGAAGATGCTCAGCGAGTGCCAAAACCTACTGTGGGTGACCTGCAATCCCCTCATACAGCCACACGCAAGTATGAGCCTCGGTCTTCTCCGAACAGTGCGCTGGGAGCGGGATGCCGATGGCTCAAATATCGTCACCCTGACAGAGGCGGAGCCAGACATCGCTTCGCCACAGAGTCTTGCTACAGCTGTCGGCAAGATTATCAAGCGGCAATTCGTGGACAAGCCGGAGAATGATCGCCACGCCGAGTACATGTTGCAGAATGGTTTGATACACATTGGCCGTTTGAACGAGTGGGAGGCTGCGGATCAGTTCCTTGCTGCACAGTCCTCTCAGCAAGCTCCTCAGCTTCAACGCCTCGGTGATTACGATACTCCCATTGAGTTGCAGGAGGCTGCTGTTGGCACCGGGGAATACCATTGGGTCATAGATACGCAGCATGAAGAATCGCACAAAGACACCGAAGTCGAGGTTGAGATCCGGGCAATTGGTCTTTCTTCAGATGTCTCCGCCGGCCGCCTCGCGAATGAGATTGCCGGTGTTGTGCGCAAGGTCGGATCGGAAGTCGAAGGCCCAGCCCCCGGTGACAGAGTCATCTACATCTCGGGCGACAAAAAGGGCGGTTGTGTCCGAACACACAGTCGAGCTGATCAGCTGCAGCTCGTGAGAATCCCCGACGAAATCTCTTTCCAAGTCGCAGCCGGTTTGGCTTGGGCGTATGTGACAGCAATTCAAGGACTCGGGGAGATGGCTCATCTGGCACCCGAAAACACTATCCTGATTCATACCGGTGCAACGGATATCAGTCAAGCGGCGATTCAATATGCCCAGATGATCGGAGCTACGATCTACGCTACTGTGGCAACAGTCGAAGAACGTGATTTGCTTGTCTCTGACTATGGAGTCTCTAAAGACCGTATCTTCTCCAGGAAAGATCTGAGCTTCGTCAAGGGTGTTATGCGGTGCACGCACAATACTGGCGTTGACGTCGTCTTCAACGCGCTGAGTGGCGAGGCACTCCGGGGTTCAATGGCATGCCTTGCTCCATTTGGGGCATTTGTTGATGTGTCGAATCCAAATCTGCGAGCTGATACCACAGTTGAGATGGCCTCTTTGCCTCGCAATGTGAGCGTCCACAAAGTTGACATTCCTTTAATGGCTCAACATCGACCGAACTCGGTTCGTCTTCTGCTCACCGAGGCATTGAGATTGTACTCTGAAGGCAAGATCGGTCAACTCCGGACAACAACTGTCTTGGACTTTACACAGATCAAAGAAGGTATTCGAGCTGTGCAGAGCGGAGAAGCAGCAAAAGTTGTGATTGCACCTAATCCGTCCAGCATGGTCCCTGTGGTCCCACAACCAATAGTACCATGTCACTTTGACCCTGACGCCTCGTACGTTCTTGCCGGTGGTTACGGTGGCTTGGGCCGGAGTTTAGCACGATGGATGGCATCTCGCGGCGCAACAAGCCTGATTATCCTATCGCGCTCATCAGCGTCGAGCCAAGAGAAGATGGAATTGATTGCCGATCTCGACAGAATGGGATGCAAGGTTCATTCGCTGGTCTGCAATGTGGCCGATGTCTCTAGCCTCCAACAATTGTCCGGAGAGGCCTTTTCCGACCTACCTCCTATCAAAGGATGTATCCAAGCATCCATGGTCCTACGGGTAAGTCCCCAACCCTTAGTTTACTAAATATACAACTAACATATTCCAGGACGGCGCCTTCACCGGACTATCCTTCAACGACTGGCAAGAAGCCATCAGACCCAAAGTCCAAGGTTCCTGGAACCTGCACACAGTCCTACCAGACGACATGGACTTCTTCATCATGCTCTCCTCCGTCGCCGGCATCTTCGGCAACCGCGGACAATCCAACTACGCCGCAGGCAACACCTTCCAAGACGCACTAGCCGCATACCGCGTCTCAAAAGGAATGCAAGCTGCCAGCATAAACCTGGGCAGTGTATCCAACGTCGGGTGGGTAGCCGAGAACCGAAGCTCGATGCGCACGCACACAGCAACATTATTCGAGCTTCTCCGCGAAGAAGAGGTCCACACAACAGTCGACTTCCTCATTCGAGACCGTCAAGATGGCGGTAATGCATCAGCGTGTTCGCAGCTCGTTCTCGGTCTTCCGACTGCGGAGATGTGTCGTCAGAACGGCGTCCCCCTGCCTACGTACCTGAATTACTCGATGTTCACGCACTTCCGTAACACGGTAACGGCGAAGAGTAGTGAGGTTTCTCAGCAGAAGAGTGTTAGTGTTGCTGCGCTTTTGTCGGCAGCGGATGGGTTCGAGGGTGCTGTGATTGTTGTGTCGGATGGGATTGTTGAGAGACTTGCTTCTTTGCTTGCTATTCCCTGTTCGGAACTTGATGCTCAGCGATTTGGATTTGGGGGCATTGACTCACTTGTTGCTATGGAATTCCGTGCGTGGATTGTTAAGGAGTTTAAGGCTGAGGTTTCTTTGCTTGATATTATGGGGGCGGAGAATATTAGGGCTTTGAGTGAGAAGATTGCTGGCAGGAGTCGTTTGATTGCAGGAGGATCTTCTGTATCTTGCTGAGGGTCTTTTGTCTCTTGTTATGCGAGTTTCTTGGAAGTTTCTTCTGGTCTACTTTTGATACTGCTTTGCGATGGGCTTTCATGATTTATTGATCTCACGTCTGACGCCCTTACGAGATATGACTACGCTACCTCTTTTTCCCCCATGATCTTTGAGACTAGATACAGCGATGAACAGAATCCATACGAAAGTTACTACATAGCTTACAAGAAATTTGAGGATTTAATGAGATAGTTCAATGTTGTTCATCCGAGTCATGAAAACATCCATTCCAACAGATTAATAGTAGCAAAATGCTGTGCTTGCATTTATAGAAAATAGCTCAGATCCTATACCTTCCATTCGTTATTCGTTATACTCATCATCATCATCTACCGTGCAGACCCAGAGGGGAAATAACCCCGTAAGCCCTGACCAGAAAATGCACAAACAGCCAACTTCGGCTCAGCCCCAGACCGCTCATGGTGCCACGCTCGCTCGCGCAGGGCCAAGTAAACTGAGCGGAACGGTTGGAGGTCGCCAGGGAGCCGAGCAGGCGGTTTATGGGGATCGAAGCCTAGCTGCTGGAGTTGCATCTCACACCAGTGCAGGGTGTCTGGCGGTAGATATTGCTCTGTGTCGTAGTCGGCGTGATTGTGTTGCATGGACTGCAGCGTCGGAACATCGGCTGGAAGGCCAAAGTTCTCTACGCCCTTGGGTGGGTGGTGGTAGTTCATATAGGGTTTTCCAGGGGCGCGTTCTGGGTGGTCTGCTTGTTTGCGGATATTGTGCATGTTCCAGGTTTGCACGTAGGATTTGATGTGGGAGCGGAGAGTGGGCATGTAGATTGCGAGGAGGGCGACTTGTTCGGGGATTACTGTTGAGGAGAAGAGACCTTGGTTGTGAAGTTCGCGGAAATAGTTCTGGTCAAGGTCAGCATTCTGCGATTAAGTGCAAGTGGAACCTGTGAAAGGTGGCTGACATGGTATAGTGTCACTACTGATTTAGCAAGCTGGGCCCACCAGGATTCAATCCGGTGAGTATCTGTGGCTCGTCCGGGAGCGCAGCATTGCTCACGCTGGACATCCGGCTCAGTGACGCGGCGGAGCGCAAAGTGAGCATCAGCTAGAAGAGGAACCTCGGACTCAAGGTCAGACCGAAGAGTGCGAGGTTGGCGATATTTAGAAGCAACAGTGTCGAGATGGCTTTTGAGAACGCCCACAGACGCATGCGCATCCACACCAACATGGATCCAGAGGACGTATCGAGAATACGCATCGAGCTCGGCATGAATTCGGAACCCGAAGTTGGCTAGCTTTGAGTACCCATTCACATGCCAGGTCAAATTAGGCCCGGCTAGAATCTTCGGCGGGGGAGGGGGCCGATGCATATCTCTCGTGCGGCGTTCAACTGTATCCGGGCGCAGCATGCGATAGACACTGTAGAGACGATCTCGGGCAAAGACGTACCCCTTGCTTCGGAAGTGGTTGTGCAGTAGTTCCTTTCCATATCCCTCAATGGTTCCCTTGTCCATTTCCTCGGTCAGAGCGTCGAGGATCTCCTGGACCTGTGCTTGTTGTTGCGTAGGCGAATCAAGGCGGAGGCGGATACCAAGCTGGTGACGGAGTCTGCGTAGCGTACGGGCGGAGACATCGTAGCCCTCGTCGTGTAGAACGGTGACGATCTCTTGGTCGGTCAGCCCCACGTCGAAAAAAAGGTTTTTGATGCGGGCGTGTAGCGCTTCGTTGGAGGAATTGTTCTCCATCCTTTTCTTGACGCCCCATAGTTGTAGGCGTTTGGTCAGAGTACGCGCCGAGATCTGAATATCATGCTGCCTCTTCATGTGCTTGCAAATGTCGTCACTCTTCATTTTCTTTTCGTAGAGGCCGATTATTTCGGCTTTGTAAGGCTCCAGGTCCACCCGAGGGCGACCTGACATTTTACTTGGCGTATCAGCTGGATTCTCCATTTCGCGAATTCAGAGACCGACCAATGTTGATAAGAATCAACTGGGAAAGATGTTGGCGGCTGGGGAAGGCGGGCGGTGAGTGGAGATCTACAGTCAGAAATCGACCGCCTTGATTTTTTTGTTATCGCAGCGACTCTTGTCGAGGAACAACGTCCTCGCTCTGCTCAGTCACTCTCGATCTTTTTTTTTTCTTTCTCAGTTTAATACCAGCCAGCCGAAACAACCGCCACAATGGTTCGTGAACTCAAGCATCACGAGAAGAAGTACGTCCGCACCGACAATTCCGTCCGCAGAAATCTCAACCCGATCCCACCCAATCTCCAAAGCTGCACGATACCACAAAAGATCAAGATCAATAGTAGCTAACACTAAATCCCCTGCAGACTTCTCCGGAAGGTCGACTTCCACAACTACAAGTCAGACGGCAACCACCGCGAACATGAAATCCGCCAACGATACCTCCTCCAAGACCCAATGGACTACCGCAAATACAACGCGCTCTGCGGTTCTCTGCGCCAGCTCGCCCACAAGCTCTCCCAACTGGACCCAGACGCCGACCCGCTGCGCAAGAAGCTCGAATCCGAGCTGCTGGAGAAGCTGTGGCGCATGGGAATCCTGAAGCAGTCGCGCGAGCAGGGCGCCGGTCTATCCAAGGTCGAGCGCGAGGTTACAGTTTCTGCGTTATGCCGTCGCCGATTGGCTGTCTTCATGGTGCGCTCTGGCATGGTTGAGACTATTAAGGCTGTAAGTTGGGGATTTGGTTTGGGGTGGATGTATGCAATGAAATGTGTAATGCTGACTTTTCTTCTTTTTTGTCAGGCTACTACTTTCATTGAGCAGGGTCATGTCCGTGTTGGTACGGAGGTTGTTAATGATCCTGCTTTCTTGGTTACCCGTAACATGGAAGACTTTGTTACCTGGGTTGATTCCAGTAAGATCAAGCGCAACATCTTGCGGTACCGTGAGAAGTTGGACGACTTTGATCTTCTGTGATGGACTTTACAAAAAGCATTTTGGGTTTTTGTTCTGATATACCCGGCGCTTGTGCATTGCCTGTTTTGGTTTTGGCGTATTGATGTTTCATGAAATGATATCTCATGTCCAAGGTTCTCTGGATGCTCAATATGGATATAAATATTACCTATATTCTGAATATTAGAGAGTAGTCCGCTGCATACATTTCTATCCCCGAGATACCAGAAACGGTCATATGGCGGCTTTACACCGCTTTCGCAGGCCCGTGTTATGCATATGCGAAATTCTTATTGCTCGGTCTTTTACTATTTATCCTATAGTGAGGTCCACATGTGGGAATGATTTCATAGGCCTAACAACTCGAAGGATGATAAAGGGATGTTTCCTCGCTACCAAGATAGGGTGCTGCCAGACAGCAGGTAACAGCCATTCATGCAAGGAATCACGGGAAAACGGTGGAAGCAGAAATACAAATCTACCGAGGTTGTTTATAAAAGCTATCTCTTTCATGCATCTGGATGACCAATAAAAGGAGGTGGGCTTCGATAGTCGAAAAAACTCACATGAATTAATTGGAATGCGCACAGGACCAATGCCTGCCGAGTGGTCATGCGTACCAGATCTCAGCGAATAGGCATCGAGCCATACGAACCGGCATTTGGGATGATGATCTAAATAGGGAAATGACTGTCGGTACTCGATTCAGATTGTTGGCAGTTCCTGGTTGGACAATCGTCCATCGAGAGTTGGAGGGGTTTCCGGTTGAAGATGTTAAGCAGCTATTTTCGAAATCTTCGTCAGTCTACTCAAAGTCAGCAGCACGACTAGTAACTGCCTAGAAGTGTGTAGAGTTAGAGCAGTTAATTATGCCAAAAGACAGCATCACTAGAGCCAAAGTATGTATGTACCGCATGAGGCTATGTACAAAGTTCCAATAATAATAAGGGTATCTCAGTCTTCAAAAACGACAGCAATGCAACAAATGCAAAAGGGACTGGAGATAAGAATAAGCCAGAGGGGAGGTTCCCGCCGAGAGAGACGTTGAAATGGGAACCACTGGATGCAAATGCAGATCATCATTCAGGGATCATGGTATCATAGGAAAATCGGTTGAAGCAGTGTAGTTTTGCGAGCAGCACCTGTGCTAGGCTCTGGGTGACAAGGCGAGTGATAAATGAGAATCAAATTCGGAACGAAGGATTTAGGCATTAGGAAGGGGAGAAGTCTTCGAACGGAGACACGTCCAGCGTCTCCGAGCGCCATCAGGGGAATTTGAATTGGAATTCGATTTGGAGGTCGAGGTCTTGCCCAGGAAATCCAAGAGCTGGGTTTGCGACTTTCCTTGAGACTGTTCTAGCTCTTCGTCTTCGGGGATATCCATACGGAACCGACGTACGCTGCCTTCGCGCTCTGTCTTGCCTTCCTCGAAGAACGGGGTGCGCGAGTCGCGGGACTGGAAGCAGCGAGGCGCGACCCGGCGCCAGAGGCCCCGGACACCACTACTTGCCCGGTCGATCTTCTCGTACTCACGCCGCCGGGTATCGGGTGAGGTCCATTCCATTACTGTCGCCGGGACGTGGATGGACGAGGACGAGGGGCTGTGGTGGTGCCTGCTGGGTAAGGTGTTTGATCGATCTCTTGGTGTGATAAAGTGCGGTGGGCTCGTTGAGCTTGGTAAAGTGGACTCCGACTCAAAGCGGAAACCAGAATATGAAGGCATGATTGGGGATGAAGGTGCCGAGCTGCCTTTTTCTGATGTGTGGCTCTCATGCTGCGATCTATATGTAGCTGATGCTGTCCGGTGTAGAGAAGGTCTTGTCTCGGTCGAGGATCTGTTTGATGCATCGCCTTGAAACAGACGGCATGACTCCCGGTGTAGGGCTAGTAATGACTCGCGCTTGTCCTGTATGGAACTGCGAGGTGTGGTGATAGGTACGATAGTAGCGTTGGGCACAGCCCGGCGCGGTGAGTGAACGGAACTGCGACGACTATTGGGTCGGGATGGCACAGTACTGCGGGATGCCGAGCGAGAGTGGCTGATCGAAGTAGATGTCGATGTTTGTGATTGTCGACGGCCGGGCTCATTTCCCGGTGGATCGATCCTTTTGACCTTGGCCATCTCAGATGGAGATATAGAGGGGTATCCCTTGAGTTCTGTGACAAGAGGCTCACACTTGGAAGCCAAAGAAGGCTCCAGGGCCAGGCATGTGACAGAGGCCATTCCCGGAAACTGTCATAGGCAAATATAGGCAGGTGCCCAGATCAGATGTATTGGAAGTTCATGATAAAATTAGGGTTAACATATATTAAAAGAGATCAACTCCATCTTGAAATGAATAAAGAAAAAGAAAACAGCAAATGTCTTTCCTTTTATTTCTTTTATTTCAATGCACACCGCTCCTCATTTATTTTAGCGGAGTGGGGGGGGGGGAAGTGTGTTCTGGCCATGATCGTCCTCTGAAGGCGGTTACCCTGCAGATACTTGCAGTTACAAATGCAGGGGCTTATTGTATAGGAGTATGGGGTATAGTCATTTATAGAATTTAGACTATAATAGTAGATAGATAGTCAGATGGAAAAAAAAACAAACCATTCACTTCCACATGGTCACATTGTCAATGCAGAAACTCTGTATGGACGATCATCAAGAAATGGCATACTCAAGGTGAATACACTAAATACACTAAGGAAACTAATAATGAACTAACCTATGATAGGCAGTGCATCCTGCATGTGTTGAGACACCGTCTCAACAAGGTCTACAAAAATAATTGAATGCATTCATAATAATCTTTAAAGTTCTGATTAAAGAGAATAAAGGAATTCAGGGTTCTCCCGATCTGTCAAATCAAGGAACCTGCAGCCAAAGTTAGCAAATGCCAGATAGTCCGTAGACATCATAAATCACTCACTCTTGATTCTCTAGTCTCACATATTCTGGTCGAGCAGTGAAAAGGAGCTTCTTCTGGTTCTCACGACGATACCACATCCACACCCCAACCAGCAGGAATAAACACACACCCCAGCAGACGATGATTGTCACCTCCGCGGGGACATAGCGGGGGGCGTCTTTGGGGCGGAAGGTTTGTGGGCCTGGAAATTGTGTTAGCGCGCGCTCTCCGTATCTTCTCTTTTCTTCGTCCTCACCGATAATATTTCCAGCACAATATCCAATCAAATACAAAGCTGCCACAGTCGTCTTCTTGGTATATCCCGCAACATTGGAAGAAATCAGCGACAGCAATGCCACAAAAGGTGTCGGGCTGGCTTGTGTGAGGTAGTAGCCAATCAAACGACCAACATTGTTTGATAAGGGCAGGGCGACAATAAGCAACATCCCCACGATCGCAGCGACCAGCCCACCCAAACTAGCGAGGATACGCTGTCCAGTGATATGTCCAACATAGCCGTTGAGCAGCAATGCAACGATTTCCACTGCGCCGCCGGGGACACCCAGAATCAGACTCTCTTTCTCGTTGTATCCGAAGCTCGTAATCTGGACTGATCAGCATGTTTGACATCACATCTTTATAAACTCCCACATACCAGCTGATTGAAGAAATTGGTAATGCCCCCATTCGGAATATCAGCAATCAAAGCATAAAAGAAGAAAGCCCAGGTCATCGGATCCAAAAGCGCCTCCTTGACCTGATATAGCTTGAAATGCTTATTTCCAATACCCTGCTGGTTGACCCGCACACGCGCAACAGCCAAGATGCGATCTTCTTCATTCAACCATCGTGCGTTGAGTTGGTTGTCTGGTACAATCCAGAGGAATACCAGGCCCAGGCAGATGGTGAGGAGGCCCGTGACGAGGAATACAATCTTCCATGGCTCGATGGAGGACCCGTGTTTCTCGGTGCCGACGGCGATACCGTACGCGACTACTCCGCCGAAGATCTGGCCCACGCCGTTAAAGCTGAACCAAATGTTGACGCGGCTGCCTTGCTCTTGTTTCGTGTACCACTGTTTGGGATTGTTAGCTCCAGTCATTGGATTTTTATCGGTTGTGGTTTTGGTTAGAACAAGAACAGGGGTGGTGTTCGTACCTGGGAAGTTAAGAGTGCAAAGCCCGGCGTCACGGCGGCTTCGAATACACCGAGCATAAAGCGGATAGCGATAGCACCTTGGTAGTTGCTGACAGCGGCAAAACAGCTGAGAATCAGTCCCCAGATTAAGATACAGGCTGCGGAGTATTTCCCAAGTGGGAGGCGCTGGAGGAGGCGGTTCGTTGGGTATTCCCAGGCGAGATAACCTATGCGGAAGAGCTATTAGGCTTAATGCCCCCAGGGAAGAATCAATCCAAGAGGAGAAAAGGAGATGGGGCATACCAAAGTAGAACAAACTTCCCAACCACTGATACTGATCTCCCTCAAGATTCAGATCCTTCTTAATACCCATAACACTGGCATAGGAGAGGGTGGTTTCTACACATCGGATCACATGTTAGCACTTTGGATTGAATAAATAGCCAAGAGAACAAAGCATAAACCTTAGACTTCTCAAGCTTTGCTCCACTTGGAGACAAATCGAGGGAAGGTATGCACGTACTATCCAAATAATTCATGCCATAGACAAAGCACATAATAGGCATCATATGCCAATCAATAATACTTAGCAAACGACGATTTGTAGCCTCATCCAGCTCGATAGTTTCACCCTGAAGATCGCCAAGGGCCTTCAGAGCCTCATCGGCGTCGTGTGCATGCTTCTTCATCGTGGGGTCAACATATTTTGTCTTGCCCACATCGAAGCCAGTATCCACGCCAGAGGAAATGCCGACAGCTTTCTCCTCTGAGGCCATGGTGTTGGTTTTATAAGTAGAGTTCGAAAGGTCGGGGCAGTAGAGTAATTAAGATCAAACAAGGTCACACAGAACAGGACTAAGCTCTCTTCGAGTCAGTCCACTGGTGGCAGTGCAATTATAAGCAATGCGGAGGCAACCTTGGAATGTACAAAGAGATCGAAAGGAAAAACCTCGGGGGGACACAGTTTAATAACGTAAAAGAACAGTAGCAACTCCGCACGCCAGATATCTATTTGGGACGATCTCTGTACTTAACACCAATTTCGTTACTATATCCTGCACCCTGTCTAAGCAAAACCGGGTAGCGAGCGCACTGCATCGCTCGTACTTACCGTTATCTCGAGTCATTCCTCCTATCACCGCATATGCAACACGGCAGGTAAGTTGTGGGTCTCTCCACGATAAGCTGATTTATCTGGGGTTGACGGTTTGTGATGTGTCTCATTGGACGGTCAAGAGAGGGGGTGAGGGGAATGATCGGCGTAGAGGGAACCCTTGTCTTCTTTCTGGGTGTTATGTCTATTACAAGGCTTATAACTTAGGGCTAGATACTCGGTGTATGTGCGGGGGATGCACATCCATTAAGGGATATTACGTCAAGGATAGGCTGGATATTACAATGCTGAGCACAACATCAAGATGCTTACATTTCTAGTTCTGTCGTAGGTTCCGAAGAAGCAAAAGTACCGTATTACTCTTATCTGTTGCCCAGGTCGTATCTCGGGTTTGGAGAAGGCCTTATCAAAGCTACTCCAAATATTCGGATATTCAGAGATTGGCTTTTGATCGCAGGATTCACCGAAGATGGGTCAAACATGCCGTTGAGCACTTGCATGTATGTTTGGACTCAACCTTGCCCTTGCATCGTCTGTACATGCCAGAAAGCCCTTACATAGCCCTGGAAAGGCACTCGGGAGGTCCCGAGGTCGTGAAGACCGGTGATGTAAGAAAGCACCAAACTGCAAAAGGTTATAGCACGCCATCATATATAGAATTTTCATTATGCATCAACACGCATGTAGCTATAATGGAAGGTGGACTGCACGCTCTATTGCGCACCCACGCGGGCCAGATACGCCTCCCAGCCCTGCTGCTGGTACTGCTTAGCGGCCTCAACAGGGTCGGCAGCGGCATAGATACCACGACCAGAGATAATAAAGTCAGCACCGCGGCCAACAGCCGACTGCGGCGTCTGGTACTGCTGACCGAGCTTATCGCCCTTAGACGAGAGGTTGACGCCAGTGGTGAAGACGACGAAGTCCTCGCCCTGCGCGGGCGCCTCTGTAGACTCGACCTCTCCGAGAGACCGGGTCGAGACAAAGCCCAGCACGAAGCTGGGGTACTTGCGCGCGATGTCGACGGAGGCGGAGGTGTAGGCGCCTGTTGCGAGGGACCCCTTCGAGGTCATCTCGGCGAGGATGAGGAGGCCGCGCTCGGAGCCGTAGGGGAAGTCAGTGGCCTGGGCGGTTTGGGCGAGGGCCTCGACGATGCCCTCGCCTGGTAGGATGGAGCAGTTGATTATGTGGGCCCATTCGGAGATGCGGAGGGTGCCGTTGTGGTACTGTTTCTGGACTGTGTTGCCGATGTCGATGAATTTGCGGTCTTCGAAGATGAGGAAGTTGTGCTTTTGCGCTAGGGCGTTCAGGCCGTCGATTGTTTCTTGGCTGAAGTCGGAGAGGATGTCGATGTGTGTTTTAATCACGGCGATGTAGGGGCCAAGGCCTGTGGATGGTTAGTGGATTGTTCCTTTGGAGTGGGGGAAGCTGGGTTCACTTACGGTCGGCGAGGTCCAGGAGCTCCTTTGTTGTGGTCACGTCAGCGGAGACAGTAACATTGCTCTTCTTCTCTTCGGCGACTTGGAAAAGCTTGCGCGCGAGGGGATTGGGGTGCGATTGGGCGCGGGCGCTGTAGGTCAATTGCGACTTGGACGACATGGCGGGGTTGGCGGGGTTGGCGGGGCGAAGAGACGATTATGTATTGGGTATGTGATTTTGAGATTTTGAGAGGGAAGTGAATCAAATAAGAGATCCCTCTAGGATACGATTGTAATTGTCTTCTTGACGTCCAAAGTAGAATACAGTACGTCCCGAAACCAATGCAACCGCTTACACTCTTCGAGGAATTATCTAGCCTCACCGCCAAGACACTAGACCATATTAAGAACAGCACAGGAATATTGATATTCCTGTACCCGGTCTCGATACCGTGATTTAGTTACTTTTCTTTTATTAAAATACAGTGCCTGTCATGTACAACATAATTGTATTGGCGACCCAAAGGAACTAGAATTTTCCATGGAGATGTAAACAAGGCAAACACTAGAGCTGAGAGTGCCTCGAGAATCTGGCGACCTGTCACTTCCCTCCCGCTCCTATGTCCAAGTAACAGTCTTGGGAAGGGGGGGGGGGCCTAAAAGGCACCAGATCTTGCAAAATAGTGACTTGCATTACTTGCTTACTGTACCTGCAGACTACTCACGAACCTGCTTATAAAATTACTCAGCCTGTCAGCCACAGTCCTCTCTGGACGCCCTGTAACACACTTGGTAGAAGCTAACACACTATGTTAATAGACTCCTTAGTGGCATCTTTTTCCTTGGGGGAATGAATTACACTCCTTTCAACGATGAAGATGATGCTTACCGACCTGAACTGCCTAATCTATAGGAACGGACTCCTCGTATGCCCCCACCCCTGGTCACCCAGACCGCGAATGGACGCCGTTAGTAATTTGCCCTTCACCTGATCCCGAGGACATAATTGATGAATGTTCACCTTCCTTGTATCAACACCCGTCCGACTAGCAGAATTTTCCTATAGTTGAACGTGCAGATGGAAGTGTATAGGATAAATAATCTCCTGACCGGATCTTCCCGTATTAATCCACTTACGGAATCAGACCATGAATCTAGACTTGCGGGGGTCTGAAAATGTAGCAATATTTAATAGATAAACTAGAATAGTTATAAAAAATAGTCATTTATTTTAATGACTTAGTAGGTTTATAAACACTAAGACCAACTTTTTATACAATCGTGGGCTTTTCGTGGGGGGCCAATAGGGGCCCACGATAGGCCCGGGGTTGGGCTTTAGGCCTAAAGGTTCGACCCCCGGCCCACTGTGGGTTGGGCTTTGCGGGAGCCTAGTTTTGGGTGCGGTGGCCGGCTCGGTAGTGAAATACGTTAGCCGGAAAATGCATAACTGATATAATCCGAGATCTTGGTAGGTTTGTAATGTTTGCGACCCAGTTTAGGGCCCTAACCCAGTGCTGACTTGAAGGGCTCGACTCAGAATCCAACCCAGCCCAGGTTGGGTCCCGGTCCGGTTGGGTTTTGCGGAAGTCTACCTTACAGTAATACCAGCTAGCTTGATAGCACCTATTTCAGTCTGGTTTGTATATGAATAGGGTCGTATATGGCAATAGCTTGTATATATGTCACTGGGCTATATTTACATCAAAGGCGCGGAAGGTAAGTAGATAGGCACTTGTCTCACTAACCCTCTATACATAGTAACTCAATATAGGAAATAAATAGATAGACAGAGAGAACCTGACGACGATGTATGTTCCAGAAATTGAACCAGTCATATTAGGTTGCCTGCAATAGCATGTAGGCTCCTATTCGTCATGGGTATACATTCCTTGGTAGGTTCGCAGAATCGTCACAAGGCTATCCTTCGTGCACTCACCATCACTATAAGTAGTAATAGTGCCACTACACTCGCCTTTCTGGCCGTTGCCAAAGGGGCTAGGTGTAAATTCGTCGTTTGCCTCACCCTTTGTCTCTGTAGTATCAGGGGCGTACGCGCTGCATGCTCCGGGCATGCCGCTAGTGGAGGACCCGCAACTGAAGTCCCAAATTCCCTCCCAGCAGTCCGAAGTTATCTCGATATGGTTGGTATCGCGCGTGCAGGTAGGGAGATCGTCTTCGCTCTCGAAGAGGATATTGTCATCGTTATCGAAGAGGGTAAAGCCACCAGAGAAACCGTTACCGGAGCCTTTGATGCCGAGGGAGGCCGAGCTTGAAAAGAGAAACTTGATTTTATTCTCGCCGGCTATAGCAGTGGTCGCCATGGCGGAAAGGGCAAGGAGAGACACAATATACATTTTGTCGTATTTTGTCTAGTAGGAGAGAAGGCGAGATAAGTGAAATTGCTTCTGGTTTGATAGATGTTAAAGTCGAAGAATTCGAGAGGGATAGGGGCTTATATACCTTAGTTGTTCGCACCGAGACAGTCTTGTACTAGGATATTTACGTAACAATGCAGATGCTACGAGGCTGTACCTCTTGTCCCTAGGGCCGAGGTCGAGGTCGAAATCTGGATAGGAAGGTCATCCTTGCTACAGTACTCCAGGCCGTGGTAAGTGGACCAACATTTCTAAGCCAAGATTCTAAATTACTGTAGATCAGCCTTGACTTTATGCACGGTCAACCTTCAACATCAAATAGGAGTAAACGAGTACTGTTGGGTCCAGTTGTTCTACATAGTAGTCGTTAGTACTCTCCATACTTTGGCCCCATACTCTGAATGTGACGTGTAGTGTGGCCCCCATACCAAGATTTGCCAAGTGAACCAGCCACCCGCAACCAATGCAAACCCTATACCTGGACCCTATACCTGGTTGACGGCTGTAGAGAAGGTACAGCTCTATAGCCTCGTCAGTGGAAGTTCATGAACAAGCGCATAAAGCAGATGACTAGAAGTAACGGGCCGCAGTACGAATCGATATTGACTTCCTATCCCGGATGCCTGGGAGTAGAAGCAGAGCCACCATTAGTTCCCTGGTCTTCGCTACACTCCTCACACTAGTATGTATAGTATTCGTAAGGCCAAGCCCCTACAGCTCCCGCGCATCCAAATTTTTAGACAAGATGTATCCCGTCCCGCTGATAACGCTGATCTTGTGTACCTCTATGCCGCTATTATTGACGAGGCTATCCAAGTGGGTCGTTTAGATAGTCGTAGCCAGTTCTGACGGTCTTTGCAGAAGTATCACTGGTAGTGTTCTCCCTATATAAGTGGAACCTTTCATCGACGCCTGACTCAGCCCACCATTTTTATAGGGGATTGATGGAGCGAGGCAGATAGTTAGAGCGACACACCCCTTAGATCCTCCAACACCCCCTGCCTAAATTTTGCCTTATTATGCCAGATCTATAACTAAGACATCAATATTTTTTGCTAAGGCACACATGAATTCTTGGCAGATGCCTAATCTTGGGAGCCCTACCGAGTGTAGTGGTTGCACCGGTTTCGGGACGTACTGTAATAGAAGCAAGTTCGAATCGAAGACAATCGGGGGACTTTTTCTGCCACGGTGGACCCCCACGGGCCTAACCTTCCGCTGGAACTGTGGCGCATAATACGGAGTACGTTGCAGTTGATATAATAATACATAGTTCTTCAATTTCAATTAGAGAATTTCAAACTTCAATCGCTTAGAAAGAAAGCAGGGGCCGTCCAACACCGTAGATACTCAATCCCCACAGAGCACCTTGCACAAGCCAGAAGAACCCGCCGATCATGCGGCCCTTACCCTGCGGCTTGCCAGAGTATACATAGCCGTAAAGGAACAGAGCGCGGAAGAAAACCCAGAGAGCTCCCAGGCCAGCAGCCCACTCAGGGTACTTAAGACCGGCGACCAGGGTGAAGAGCATTGTCTGGGAGGCGTTCTCGAGGAAGTTGGTGTGGGCGCGCTGGGCGCAGTTGAACTGCTCGGCTTTGGCCTATAATCAGTTTAGCAGGTGCCACTTAGTACTCAATTGGAAGTAATAAGATTCCATTGAATATGGGGGCTTGCGAAGGCCGGGTAATAGATGGGGGATACGCACGTTTTCCTTGCATAGCTCCATGGAGGCATAGCTGTGGGGGTAGGGCACCTTAGCCTCCTTGCGCAGGGTGCCAGTGATAATGCCATGCACGAAGCCCAAGACGGGGATGGCGCCGAGAGCGACGCCAATGACGGCACTGGGAAGTAATGTTAGCCTCGGATTTCAGGGAAGCTCGGAGGTTGAGCTTGGACTACCTACCCGTAGTTGCCGGGAACAATGAATGCGACCATGATGAGGAGAGAATCCGGGGAAATGGTGTGAGATTAGATATTTGTGGTTTTGCCTGATTCTGGGGGTCCTTTATACGTAGTTGGGGCGGATACCGGGGCCACAAACTCCGAGCTCCCGTCGGTGAAATGAATTGGCCCGTTCCTTCCCGGGCCCGTGGCCTGTCAAGGTCATAATAGTCGCCCAGGTGGCCTTTCAAATTGATAATCTCAGATCTTGGGAGAATCTTCTAGATCCTACATGTACGCTCTTTTCTTTTTCGTTGAGGCTACTATGCATGTACTCCGTACGAGTTAGTGACAATGCAAAATAAACAATCGGACGTCGTCATGCAAGGAATGTTTTCTAGCATTTCACGAATACATGCCCAAAGAGAACTATGAGCCCAAACATATACGTCAAGAGAAATGCGATACACATAATGGCTAAATGTTCGAAAAGCTCATGCTCCCGTGTTCGGCACCATCTTACTTACACTCCCGTACTTGGCTTGCCAAGCGAAGAAGTATAGGAGCGCTCCAAGCGGTTGTCCGACTAGACAGAAGCTGACCCAAAAGATGCAATTTCCAATAACCCTGCCTTCAGGCCCGCGCATATTATCTAACGGTGCGGTGAGGCTAATTAACGGCAGCTGGAACATCATTCCAAAGAACGCGACACCTGGACTTCATTAGCACTCGAGCTGTGACCAGACAG
The DNA here is from genome assembly GCA_002072365.1 of Penicillium flavigenum. Classification (NCBI taxonomy): domain Eukaryota; kingdom Fungi; phylum Ascomycota; class Eurotiomycetes; order Eurotiales; family Aspergillaceae; genus Penicillium; species Penicillium flavigenum. The sequence continues at coordinate 146,187 of MLQL01000018.1, forward strand.
GGAAAGACATACCGATGAAATTATGTGTAGGAATCCCCACGAGCATTTCGTGAAGGATCGCAGAGAGCGTGAAAACCATTCCACTCGCAGCCAGAGGACTCCATCCCCGACCCACCAGCGGAGAGTAGACATGTCTCTTCATGAACAGATAGACAGGCCGATTCCAAGACCTCCAATACATACCCAGACTGGAGCTGTTCCACCAGTCAGTGTAGAACTCGCGGTCTCCGAACCGCATGACCTCGGCCAGAGCATTCAAAAGCGCTTGGAACAATGCAAAGAAGCCAGCAAGCCAAATAATCAGCGAGATAGTGGACAGTTTCATAACCCGCTCCAAAATCGAGGCAATGTCCATTACTGCGATCTTATCAATCGAGTTGCGCAACACCGGTGCGGCATACTGCGCAGACAGAAGCCAAATGAACACCGCCAGACCCACGAACTCTGCAAGGCGCTTTGCAACAAATGACCACCGGATGGACGCTGTGCGCGGGTAAACAGGCTGATACACCAGCGTCGGCGCCAGCCAGAAGTACGCTAGGTTATTAATGGTAATATTCCTGGGGTAGGGACATGAAGAGTAGATTTTGGGCAAGCCCGGGTCTGCGGAGGGATTGAGTAAAGCGAGACGGAGGTCTCGGTTTGTGAAGGCGTAAGAGCAGTTTTTCAACCACACGATGATCGCGTGCAGCTGGCATATTGTCCCAATGCCTGGGTGGTGGATGTAGAAATACACCACGAAGCTGGTTACTGCGAGGCATAGCGTGGCATTGAGCGTGTGTAGGAAAGCAGTGTACGGCCATGTCGACTGGAAGACCTTCTGGTCGTGCTCTTTTTCTTTCTCTGTCTTCTTCTGACGGCCCACTGTCTGCTTGGCTGCTGTAGCGGCTGAAAGTTCAATGATGTATGCCACGAGCAAATGACATGGAACCGAGGCAAACAATATAGACCCCAGCACAACGTCTTGCCTGCGGTAGTCATGGCATTTAATACAGATTAGCACGCCATACTATATGTTTATTAGTTGATGAACTTCAAGGAGTAACTGAGACATTTGGATTACCCACTTTCATGAAGTTCTCAATAACCAATCGCAGGTTCATTGCCACTGTCAAAACATTAACCATTTGCATATACCATTCCCTAGCGACCCTTACCAAGTACCAACACCATGAGATTTCGAAATCCCAGGAAGTTGGGCAGGACATCGGCCTCTCGACTGAGACTGGAAGGACGAGATTCCGAGTGATATGCAGCTACATGGCGATATTTACTTCGTTTCTTTGCAGTTGAAGTTGATGGTAGAGCCACCTCGGTTTCATTCTGGACCCCTTCCCTCGAATTGAGCCGCGATTCATCGCGAGCGCTCGCAATTGCTCCAGTGCGAGTAGTCATCTTAACAGCTCTGGGACCTCGGTGTGAGAAGTCGAAGGGTCTTTTAAGCCAAGCTCCGATGAAACCGGAGCACCGACGGAGAGCAATGCGAAGATTGAAACAACAACCAGGCCGCACAATTATGGCAGAGGAGAAGAGAAGAAGAGAAAAAGAAGACAAAAGACAAAAGAACCAGAAATAGATGATTTAATACTGGACATGGCGGGGCCAGAGACATCATAGCGCAAGCTTGCAGGTCAAATCCGCAGGGGCCAATCAGCGTCACATGCGCTCAAGGGACGGATCCTGCGCTCCGAAGAGCTTCGACTCTCTCCGCATCTTTTGCTTTTTATAGGTCTTGGATCGGTCCGATTCAGTATTCGATCGGTATTTGAAAATTCAATTGCCTTTCATCCTCATGATCGTCAACCGACAGCCTTGATCCTGTACATCTTTTCAACCGGTCGCGATGGCCTACTACGAGGACAATGCAGGTGACGGTCCAGGGCGGTTTGGCAAGAATTTCGATGGTCCAGTCGGACCTCGCAGACCACGTATGTTGCTTGCTTTAGAGTGACTTTGATTGAGCTTCTGCTTGTTCATAGCCCGACTGACAACGCCTGCTCTTACTCTCAGGTCTCGTCACGGATTATGGTTCTTCAATGGTACAATGGATGAGAACACGGCAACCGAGATACAAAGGAGGACATCGATTGGAGACAGAACGACCGAGTGCCAGCTTTGCCGTCGATGTATGTGTGGCTTGAACTGTACTGTACTGAGCTGGCGGGCAAAGAGACTAACTTGTGACAGGTTCTACCCCCGATGGCGCGGCCCCATTCTGCTGTCGATACAATCCCCGTCCGACACCTTCACCAGTCAATCGGAAAATCAAAGAAACCCATCGTCGTGGTGCGATGGACTCCCGAGGGAAGGCGGCTGTTGACCGGCGGTCATACGGGAGAGTTTATGCTTTGGAATGGAACGGCGTTCAATTTCGAGACGGTTATGGATGTGCGTATTTACAACTTGTACGGATTGCACCTTTACTGATCTGGGATGTTCCCCCGGTACAGGCACACTACGATCAAATACAGGCTGGTGTCACGTCCTTGGCATGGGCCCATAGCCAGGACTGGCTGGTCTCTGGCGGACAGAGAGGCGATATCAAATACTGGCGACCAAACTTCAACAACGTCGAGACGATCGATGACGCGCACCACGACGCAGTCCGCGATCTGGCCTGGGCACCCAGTGATACTAAATTTCTTTCAGCGTCCGATGACACAACCCTCAAAATTTTCGACTTTGCAACCCGAACGGCCGACGCAACACTGACCGGACACAACTGGGATGTCAAGTCTTGCGACTGGCACCCAACCAAGGGTCTGATCGTTTCTGGATCTAAGGACCACCAGGTTAAGTTCTGGGATCCGCGCACTGGTCGCTGCTTGACCACCCTCCACAGTCACAAAAACACCGTCACATCGACGCGGTTCTCGCGTGTGAACAGCAACCTCCTTGCTACTTCGTCGCGAGACCAGACCGCGAGAGTATTTGATTTACGGATGATGCGCGATATTTGCATTCTGCGAGGCCATGACAAGCCGGTTTCTTCTCTGACATGGCACCCGATTCACAGTAACCTCATCTCGACTGGAGCCGAGGATGGTTCTCTATATCATTATCTACTTGATGAGCCTCACCTGCCGGCCGGCCAGATTCCTACCGTGGCGCCGTATGACAGCCCGGACCCAGCCAATACTCCGCCGCAGGTGATCTATCCGGCACATCGGATACAGTACGCGCACGGTGCTACGATTTGGTCACTAGACTGGCATCCACTAGGACATATCTTGGCTTCTGGATCTAAGGATAACTTCACTCGATTCTGGTCGCGGAGTCGGCCCGGCGAGACTAGCTATATGAAAGACAGATTCCACATCGGCGAAGAGGCCGCAGAAGCCCAGGGAACATGGAACCGCGGGTTCGGCCGGAAACAAATGCGCGAGGACGAGGAGCAAGAAATGCAGGACGAAGCTGACAGCCTGGTAGACCAACGACGACCAGGCGGCCCTGGTCTGCCAGGTATTCAAAGTGCGCCGCCGGCCGGGCCTCAGCCTGACGTTCCAGGTTTGCTGCCTGGTATTGGCAGTGCTCAGCCTCGACAGCCAGTAATGGATGGAGGTGCGATGAGTGGGATGGATCCGGGCCGTTTGGCTGCACTCATGTCCTCTCGCCCTCCATCGCAGTCAAGTACCCCGACACCTGCAATGCATGGGTTCCCTATGCCGCAGGGTATGACCGGAACACCGCCGATGAATATGGATCTAGCACAGTTGCAGAAGCAACTCCAGGGTTTCCCCATGCCACAGAATCTTAACCTCCAAGCTTTGGCGAACAACCCTGGCTTCCCTGGTGGATTTGGTGGCCTGCCTGGTTTGCAAAATGGTGGTACGCCTGATGGCAATCGGAGATAGTGAGGGGACATGGACATCTGATTTGAAATGCACGTTGAATCGGCTTGGCATTGGCGCAAAGGACATAGCATGGCTACTTTGATGCGGGGCGACGGCGTTATTTGAGATATCAAATCCCATTTGTATCATACGAAATTTCCGGGCATTTCAAAGTCTCCTCGATCTTTGTCGGCGAGACTGTGTAGGTTGGTGGGCATATTCCGAATCCGTAGTTGCCATCCACGATATCCTGTACATAGTATGATCGAAGGTAGTAGCAGCCGGGATACCATTCAAAGACCACCCTGCATGGGGAAGCTGGTGACAATAAGGACCATGACATTGACTCCACCCCATATCATCGGGAGCCAAGTTGACATCCTGAAATTGCCTGCTTCATACACCGCACCAAGGCTATCCACCGTAGAAGCGTTAGCTACCTGATCATCCCGAGCAGACCAAATGTCAAACAACCACTTACACAACTCCAATTATACTCCCAGCTATAAGAGCCTCCAGCGCTGCGATGAAAATATACACCAAAGGCACAATCAATATCACATTCCAGTTGCGAAAATGAGTCAATACTGCGCACCCAGAAACAGTGAGATGTGTCGCAGCGTAGAATATCAACGTCCAGAAAAAGGTGAAGCGCCAGATGTCCTTCGTGTAGTAGAGGTAGTATGCTTGTTGATGATGCGCCGGCAGAGGATCGTACAATGACGGGAAAGAAGGTACTTCGTAGTTAATCGGGATGCGGTTGTTGGCCATGGAGAGGTAGCTGCGCCAGTTCAGCTGCAGCGAAGATCAATCATCGAAGCATGACACGTGAACAGGGGACAGTCACTTTGACCGGATATGTATTGCACGCGTATCAACAAAAATGGCAAGTCTGGAGACTCTCGGAGATGACGATGCTTGTTTGCACTGTTTGGTTACGGCCCATTGGTCAGCTTTGCGTGGACGCCCCCGTATTTGGCTCTGGACCCGGACCTCGGCTTCTCCGCGGTTGATCATCTCACTCCCTGAGCGATGTAGAGCCTCTTGTCTGGGAGCATCCCTATCATCTCCAGACTTGAAATGGCCACGGAACGATCTCTGGCTACACTGCTGCGGTCGCTGCAGGCGACTTCCAGCTTTGAAGATGCCGCTTCGTAAGTGCCGCATATCCCAAATTCGATTGGGGAGGTCAATGTTAGGCTAACGACAGAGCTATTCAGTCTGCTTCCCACGGCTACCAGTTTCCTGTCAATGTTGGGGAATCCTCTGAACCTGACACTCCTTGCGTCTCAACTCCTCACTGCACCTTCGCTCTGGAGTCAACCCGTCGACCTCCAATCATGTCGCCAGATCCTTAGCGTCTTCAACACCGCCGCCATCGCTGTCTTGCAGAGTGACACTACCGACGAACCTCGGATACCGTACGGTCGGAATAGGAAAATTGAGTATGAGGCGTGGGTTAAGGCGGTCGCTGAGGGCGCCGACGATAAATCCCCGCGGTGGAGGCATACACTTCTGCTTGGCGGAATCTTGATGGGATTTGAGGGCCAAAACCGACAAGGCTTACCACGACATATTCGTGTGAAACTCGAATCAGCGCTTGTGACAGCGGCGCAATTAGCGCTAGAGGAGGTTGGCGCTGAGACTGGGGTTGATGGACAGTGCATCACTATGGTCTTGAACTACACTTTTGAGCTTCTATCCGATCTCGAGAGAAGTAAGTTGGATTATGATCGCTTACTCCCGGTGATGATTCAGTCAGCATATTTGTCTCCGGAGGGCCTCGAGGGCGGCTATTTCTTAGGATCTATTGATCAAGACGTTGTTGAGGCTCCCGGGAAGCAGTTTCGCTGGTCGTCCAACTCCCCCACGTTTGGTATTGTCTCGGCGGTAGCTGCTCGTCCGCTTGTGTCCACTCTTGGGCCTTTGTCTCGTCTAATTGCGCATTCCGTTGATAATGTTCGGGATCCGAGAATTGTTGGGCAGACTGTTGATTACCTGGCGGACTTTGTTCGGACGCTTATGGTTCAATGGCGGCAGAATAAATTGTCCGAGATAGATGTTGCGGAAGAAGCGGAGTTCCTAGACGCTGAATCCAGGGAAATCACACTTCCTGCCCTCTGGAAGATGTTGCGAAATTGCTTATATTCGGTGGTTATTGCCCTCCGGGCTGTGCTAGGGAGAACTATCAATGACCCGGCTCTTGCTGCCAACAGTAGTAAGTTGCAAACGAGTCGTGATGCTTGTTTTGTGCTAACTATGTTACCCGCAGGTGCCCCATACATATCGATGCAATGTCTCCACATACTTCGCAATATGTATTTCATCTCTTCTCGGATTGGGCAAAATGCCTCATCCCAGCAGACATTCGTGATGTTGGCAGCCATAGACATCCTTTCACAATACCCTGTTCTTGCCGAAAACTTCCTGCGAAGCATTAAGCCAAGCGATATCGGACAGATTCCTGCTCACCCAGTTGAGCGATGTCTGGATCTTTTCTTCTTGAATGTGGCAGAGCATTTCCCTCTTGTCTTATCCTCAGAGACGAACGAGGAACTATTATTGTCCGCCGCTTTCCCATATCTCGCGGCCGGTGCTAACAGTCTTCTGTTGGAGATTTTTGAAGCTGCCCACAGCCTGGTGCTTGTTGTATTTGCTATTCCCCACAACTCGGAATTGGCTACCAAACACCTGCCTTTCTATATCGAAAATCTTTTTGCGGTTAGTTCTATTCCCGCTATTGTACGAAAGTTGATTCTAATCATCTATAGGTTTTCCCCAATAACCTTTCCGCGCGCCAATTCCGTCTTGCTTTCAAGACTGTCATCCAAATTACAGCACCTCCTTCTCCTCTAGCAAATACTCAGCCTCTTCTCCCCTCCATCTTGCTAGAAGTTGTTCACGACCGTGCTTTGAAAGCTTCCTCGACACCGATCCCTCCACAAGGTCCAAATCCAGACATGAGCCAGAGTCCACCTCTCTCCGAACAGGCTGTCCTGACCCTTGCTCTCCTCGATTCACTTTCGTTCCTCCGAGTCGAACATCTGAAAGAATGGCTCCCATTAGCAGCACAGTTGATCAACACAATTTCTGACCGCAATATGCGACATACCTGTATCGATCGTTTCTGGGAAGCGCTAGCAGGTGGTGAGATGGATGTTGATCGATCCCACTGCTGTGTTACATGGTGGAGCACTGAAGGTGGGCGTGAGCTTGTCCTTTTCGGTGCAGAGACCGCCCCGGACGAGTCAGATGAGAGTGGACCTTACATGAGTGGCGCTGTTGGAGGAGTCGCGCCTGAAAGTAAGCTATAACGATGCCAATGTAAATAGCTTGCAGGATTGAAGCTACTACGCCTACGGGTGTGATCACGCCTTATACCATATACCAGACTTCTAATCGATCAAGTCTAGCTCCATATATTTCCACATATACCAGTGGTTTCTTTATATGTACTCCATTCAATATCTCTGATACTGTAACGTCCTGCAGCTAAATTCCCGGGATACCAACCGAGGTGAGTTTTCTGTACTGAACATACTCGTCCCCAAAGAAGGAGATCAAGTAAGCTTCTTCGCCTGCAACCGCGTAAACCAGTTAGCAAGAGTTCCAACACCCAAAAAAGGACATGCAACTTACGCTTGATCCGGCTCGAGAAGAACTGCCACAAGACTAGGGCATATCCAACAAAGCAAACCATATTCCCCAGCACCAGCTGTGTTCCCAGACCCCACCAGAAAAATCCAAAGTAGCTCGGATGCCGGAGATACCGATAAAGACCAGTATTAACCAAAACATGACCTTCCTGGTGCTGACTCTGCACATGGTGATTGAAGTTACTAGCAGCTTGCGCCATGGCAACAGTCCGAATAACCTGTCCGATCAACAGAAGCACAAAGCCTACGATAAGCAGCAACGACACCGAGCTTCCGAAAATCGGTTCCGTCACAGTGATCATCCGCCCAGCAGCAGTCTGTCCGGGCCAGAAGACATGCGACACAATGCACTCCACAATGGCAGACCCGTGCGCAACATTATATGCCCATCCGTTCGATGATAGCAGGAAAGCGTAGACAGTCGCATAGCGCGTATTGTACTGCGCCGTCACGTAGAACTCCAAGAAGTGGAACAGGCTCAGAGAGGCGATGAAGAAGGGTACGCGCCACACCGGGGTGTAATACACGGTACTTAGGAATAACGCCATGCTTGCTGATAGCCCGAGACTGGTACCGAGGAGCATTGCGCGAAGCGAGATCCCCGCCAGCGACATCTTGCCGTCTGGGTAGATCGAGGTATCGGGATTGGGCGCGTCGGTCGAGACATCGGAAGAAGAGGAGGATGTGTTGCTGTTGGTGCGATCGTGGACTAGAGGTCTGGAAATGTGCGTGAAGTTCGGGGCTTTGTTCGGCTCTGCGCCGGAAGTTGTTGCGGAGGGGTTGGAGAACATTGTCAAAGAAATGGGGTGGAGGAAAGAAGACTTGTTTTTATTTGGATCGAGGATCGGGCATTTCGAGGAAATTGGTGGAGGTTAAATAGTGTGGTGAGAGTCGATTTTCATTGTCTGAGAACAATCTGAAGAGCGTTGTATTGTTTTGCATCGGCACCCGCGGACCTTTCCCCCGACATGACACCCTTGGACATCCCCGGGCCCACATGGTCTTGGCTTTGTTTCCAGATATCTATGTTGTATATCTCGAGATACTAACTCGTGCACTGACTTTGCTGTTTCTCTATTCAATTTTCGTATACGATAGCTGTCTACATTACAGCCATGTCGCAGCCTACTGAGAAAGAGAAGATGCTTCGCGGGGAGCTCTACCGAGCGTTCACGCCGGAGTTGATCGCTGCTCGTTCGCGCTGCAAGTGGGCCTGTAATCGGTTCAATAAGTCGGACGAGGTGCCTCGTCGGCGTCTCGTTGAAATGTGGAGAGAGTGAGTGATGCAGTTGAGCAAAGACTTGGCCTTACTTCAATTTAGAGCCATACTCTTTATACTCTGTGCTAAACTATCATATAGCATCACTGACGACAAGACCCCTCTGCCACCAAAGTTGGATGACCCTGCAGCCGATGAAGCTCTCTTTGCGAAGGAACCCTGGGTCGAATCTCCTGTCCATATAGACTATGGGTTCAACGTCAAGCTTGGAGAGGGTGTCTTTGTCAACTTTAACTGTGTCTTCATCGACACGTGTCCCATCACGGTCGGGGCTCGTACTTTGTTCGGCCCTAATGTCAGCTTGTTCTCTGGGACCCATCCCCTTGATCCTGCCCTACGCAATGGCACCGAAGGCCCCGAGACTGGCAACCCAATTGTTATTGGGGAGGACTGCTGGCTTGGCGGGAATGTGACTGTACTTCCTGGCGTCACTATTGGCAGAGGTGCGACCATTGGAGCTGGCAGTGTGGTTACCAAGGTATGGTTTGTGCACCTTCTGATAGCTGTGCAATCGTGCTGACTTTAGCTTTAGGATGTGCCTGCTTTTCATGTGGCTGCTGGGAACCCAGCTAAGATCATTCGTCGGATTGAAACGGCAATGAAAGAGTGAGTGACCCTCTTTTATTCATTGAGTGATAGATTTGAGAGAGGTATAAGACTTTCTGGTGATTTGCTTTTGCATCTATGAATATTGAAGGACTCAATGAAACTGCGAGTATGTTACATGGACGTCATGCATGCCTGGTCCAGACAACGATATAGAATCACATATAATGAAAAATAACTCCAACTTCTAAACCTTTTGACAAACTGAAGTTAGACAATAGACAATGAATGCCAAGAGTCCTGGGGTCCAGACTCGATGCATAAGGCCGCATAAGGGGCAGTGCATTTTTTGGCGCTTTATACCGTAGCTGGAGCAATGTAGATAGGCAGTAACATTTGCTGCAAACTTCAAAGTAAATATATGCATTATTTTCTATCTTTTATGTTAATACAATGGGCAATTTGCAATGCAATTATGCGACAGTAAATCCCCAGATTGGTTTGTGTCTTTGTTAAGAGAGATAGTCCTGTTCTTCTCTCCACAGAACAACGTCACTGGTCCTGGCGCGTCCCCAAAAAAAGCTGTCGACCGCTTTATCTTTTTCCTAGGGACCCTTTACTTTTCTTCCACTCAATCCTTTTTCTTGAACTCACCTTTCTCTTCAACCTTCATTCTTACATTACCTTCATTTCACGCGTTTCAACTATCCTGGATCTATTACGCGCGGAAAATGACATGGCTGTACCCCCGCCGGATAGCTCTTACACCCCACCTCACACTCCCTTGATCGAAGAATTTCCATTCATCAGCGACTCCATGGAGGATCTTGATCCTCAGGCGACCCGGAAGCGTCCGCGTCTCGACAGTGGAAGTCGTGTCAGTCCGACTTTGTCGTTGGATGGAACCTCGCGTACTGCCTCCATCGCGCCTGCCTCAGACATGGATGAGGCCCCGGATTCTGGAAATCCAGCTAATAAAGTCACCATTAACACTAAATCCCCTTCTTCTGCCATGGCTCCTGACCTCCCTCCCTCCGACCGTGAGCTCTCCGGTAGCGAACTGGAGCTCCTACCAGATACCAATACAGCCCCCAATCCCATTTCAGTTTCCTCCTCGCCCTCCTCACCCCGAAGTCCTGAAATCGAAGTTGCTGAACCGGAAGACATCAATCAAGACCCGAATACCTCGAACTGGAAGTCACTGGGCCAAGTCGTGCGGGATCAGGATGAGCCCGAAGTGATAGAGATCCAAGACGTGGCTCCTCTTTCCGAAACGTTCCCCAAAGTACACCCCGAGATGACACCCCGAGAGAACTTTAAGGCACTTGGTGATATGCTTGAACATGGTAATATGGGACTCCGCTCAACAAGACTTGGCCAGATGCTAATTTGGTGAATAGGACACCCCCGCGAAGGCACGGCGCTTGTTACAATAAAACAATGGCTTCACATTTGTGCGCGCGATCTTGGTCGGCTCACAATCGAGGAATTTGCGGCAGATCTAGATTTCTGGGAATATTTGCCCTCTGTCCTGGACCGTCTTTTGCGCAGACAACAAAACCTGCATTTGGATGAGATTGAAGATCTCTCAGGCTTCTTCGAGCAGTACTTTCTCGATTATGCTCGCATTGTCCTCCACCTTGTTCGCTTGGACACCGCGCTTCTCAGTGCCGTTGGCGAAGATGACGAAGATGTCGAAATGCCTCCAAGCACCTGTCGACGATATCTTCATAGCTTCCCTTGGATGTTCCATGGCGACCAAATTCCCTTTCTACGGGTCCTGGAAAACCAGTCCCGCGCTGGAATTATCGATCTTTCTGCTCGACTGAAAGCTCAGGTGTCAGCTCCTCCGTTTGATGCACCCGGCGTACTCGTTCAATACGCTTCGCACCTGCTCGCATTAATTCCGAAATGTTCGCAAGTCGTCACCATGCTACCAAGCCCTTTGGTCAACATACTTGCATTGTTTGAATGCGACACGGAGACGGACCAAAATGGCGGTTCTGATTCCCCAGTTGACCTGTCTATCGATTCAACCAGCCTTCAGCCTTTTTACGAAGTCGTTCGAAGAATTGACAAAGTATACAACACACTTGTCGAAAAAAAGTCGCAACTGGCCACCAGTGAATTGAGCGATAGCCTTCTGAGCCCAATCTTCCGCAGCTACCGTTTCCTTTGCTTCGGCTACTCGGAGTTTTTGCTTCAACTTGCCCAGGAATTGTCGATCCAAGTACCCGAGGAGGCAAATGCAGAACAAGCCGCTTTGTGTGTTATTTGGACGTGGAAATTCGGTACTTTGAAAAAGCAAATCATGGAAGGTCGAATGGAGCTTCGTGTCCACGGCGTGGAAATGATGCAATCGGATCTGGTTAGCATCTGGGGTCAAAATGTATCCCAGAACCGCGATGGGATTGAGTCGCCATTCCTAAAATATCTGGTTGAATTTCTTCGGGAAAACAAGATCCTCGATTATCTTGTGGGCATTGACTCACACCCACAGTTGATCAGCCGCAGCAGTAACATCTTTGGATTCCTGATTGTAACATCGAAATACACCGATCATGACACGGATGTCATCTGGAAGACCGTCACCGAGAGCCAAGATGATCGCACTGTTTGTGAAGTCATGTCCATGCTCGCACGAACCTTTGCCATGCACCAGTCGAGGTCTAAAGCGCTTCTTTATGTGTGCTCAAAACTGCTTGAGTTGCCCTTGGATCGCTTTGACAGTCGCATAATCGATTTCTGTGAGCAGCTGGTCCCTCGCATGCGCGATCGGGACTATCGCAACATGTCTGGTGACGAGCATATCGATTCTATTCCACTGAAGCTCTGCATCCGCCTAATACGTGAGAGCTCTGGGGCGAAGGACCTGCCTCTGGAACAGAAGGAACTTATGCAGGGATTTGGAAGCGAGCAGCTTGGACAGTTCATCAAGGCTGGACTCAACGAAACCGACATGGCAGACACATATGAGCGCTGCATTCAAGACATTGGAGAGATGAACGAATGTACTGCGGGCAGCATTCAAGTGTTGAACGCACTAGTACCCCGTGATGACGCACGAGAGCTTTGGAAACTTGCGACCGATTACGACTTGACGCGCTTGGTGATAGTCGAACTTCACCATCTCGTTACCCAAGACCATTCTAAGCTCGAGGATCCCTCGTCCAAGCATGGCTTTTCCTCGCGGGTGGAAATCCTGCGGCGTCTTATTGATCTAGCCCCTGAAACCATCACTCCTGATCTCGGGAACACACTCTGGAAAGAGATCTTCATGTCCGAGAACCTGACCTCTGAGGAGCGTCAAACAATTTGGAAAATGATGGTTGATCTCACCAACCGTACTACCAAGGAAAACCCGTTCCTTGAGCGATGCATTCATGAGTATCTACCGGTTGTGCTTCCCAAGGACTACTCGCGCGAGGTATTGTGGTTCGCTCAACAGTCGGTCCACTACGAGATTCGAATCAAGTCACCTCCCATTGTCGGGGAAAATGAAGTCATATCTATTCCTGGAATGGATCGGATCTGGAACTTCATATTGACGGCACCTCCACAATCGATCGAAGCCGAGGCCATCAAGTTCGCCATTGATAGCTACCTGGATCATGGTATTGTGCGCAGGGCCCCCCGGTCGGCTATCGACGCTACTCATATTGCTCTTGTCGATCGCTGCGTGGACCAGCTGAAGTCTGCCGCTGCCGCGTTGAAACCATCGTACAATGCAACAACCAATGGAGATGTTTCTATGGATATCGACAGTCCCAATAGCGCCACCGGAACCGATGAACTTATGTTTAGCCGGTCTCTACTGTTCCTACGTCAATTACTACATGGATTACGAACTCGGCCACAGTACAGCTCCCCTCGTGGCTCCCCGCCTACCCTCCCGGAACGTCCTCTGAGAGGCGAGCCCATTGAATTTCGATATCAATGTTTCAATGGTGCTTCCATGTCTAAAATCTATTCAAAGCGCATTGGTGGCCTCTCAACGGCTGCCGAGCTTGTGGAAATGCTTGTGCAGCTGAGTCGATTCTCTAAGTTCACTGCTATCCTCGGTGGACAGAAGATCGAGTTGTTGCAAGATCCAGAGGCACTTGTGAAGGACTTGAAGCTCTCTTCAGGCTTACTCATTCTTCGAAAGGCCCCTGATGCCCATGAAATCACGTGGGCTGGGAGACGGCAGTCTCTGACAGCAGTGGACAGCGAAGTGCTGAAGCACTTCGACGAGCTGTATGATATGCTTGACCTGAAGGATGACTTGGCTCGACAGGTATAATCCCATTGGCTCTTCTCTTTTAGCTGAATATTGACACTGACACTTGGCAGATTATTGACTTCCTGGTTCTCTTCCCGCCTCAAGCGCGGGCCCTCGAACTTGTTCGATCCAACAGCAATACCGAGAAAGACATGTTCCCGTTGCAAAGACCTTTCAAGGCCTTGTACTCCTTGAATACACTGTCAATGTGTCTCCACGAGGAGGCTGCAGAGGTAAATTGGTAGCTTTGATTTGAATGATATTCGTGCTAAAGATCGTTACAGATGTCCCCAGACCAAAGCTTTGTGTTTCATAGCAATCGGGTTTTGGTTGCGTTCCTGACGTCAGATGAGCTGTTCAGCTCTCTTTCCGGTAACTCGATAACCACTGTGCTAGCTACCAGAGCCATTGAATGTCTTCTACTGGCTATATCTGGTATGTCCAATATTGATCATTTTTCAGTCAATTGACCTCAACTAATCGTCACCTAGTCTATCGCCCGACTGATGATGAGTCCGTTCTCATTGCCGATCCAATGTCTTTGGTCCGACGCGTTCTTGACTTGCTTGGAGTTGGCCGCTCCTGTCCCGCAGATCCACCGGCTGGTACATGCGCCCAAAATCTGATTTGCAGTTCCTTCGCGGTCCTAGTCGAGGCCTCATTGCGCGACCCTAATGTCTGGAACGCTGTTAAACAGCACGCGCAGTTTGATAGCTTGATCCTATCTCTACTCCTGGAAGAAAAGCGAAAGCCAATCCGGACTGATATCTTGGAACGCTTGAAGATAATCTGCGGCCCGCTGAAACCGTTTAAGCTGTTAGTGAAAAAGCCCGATACGGAATCTCCTATAGTGGAAAATCCCAACCGGATTGACATGCTTGCCACCCTCTGGTCTTCATTTTTACAAGTGATCCCCAAGACCGTTGAACATGTTCCTCAGTCGGAAGAGTTCTTCAAAGCTGCTCTATGGATGTTCCGCGCAGTCGCACAGAAGTCACCCCGGGACTTGATCTTCAACGAGTATCTTCAACAGTGGAGTGCAACCATGCTCACTCACCAAACAGAAGAGGTATCTTCATCCCCAAAGGCAGATGAATATTCTTTACTAATGACTTGCAGTTTGTTGGGCGTGAGCCGGCAGATAATTTGATCATCGGGTTTTCTGCTTTGTTAGAATGGTGTCTGGAATTTGCTAACGCCGCGGGCGTCACTCTGGACACTTTGTATGTCGCACTTTCCCGTCTGCTCAACTCCGCAGTCATATCTAACTGGGCTTTAGGAACATCGCCGAGGAAATATTCAACAAGTACCTGTTCCCGGATCTCTCTCCAGACACAGTGGAGCAAGCGGTCCCTCAGGTTCCAGTCATGCACAGCCACACCCGCTCGAGCCTTTACAATCTCGTGAGCTTGTTGTGCAAGCAGAGTGACGGGACTTATGGTCAAGTTTTGGAACTCCTCAACACAAATGTTCCACGAGGTTCGTATCACTGATTTTTGCCCACTGCGTATTATCTGCATATCAAACTGACAACCACCCTAGACTCGCCTTACCTGGATTATGGCTTCAATCGGTCGCTAATGCTCCGGTCGCCGGAAGGCTATGCGGGCCTCAAGAATCTCTCGAACACATGCTACCTCAACTCCCTCATGACCCAGCTTTTCATGAATATTGAGTTCCGAGACTTTATCCTGAATCTCCCAATTGCTGATCCAATTTCCCAAAAGCTACTCTATGAAACCCAGCGCCTGTTTACATGGATGCAGGAGACTTGGGGCAAGAGCATTGAACCGGCAGACTTCGTGAAAAGCATTCTCACATACGATAACGAGGAGATCGATGTGACCGTCCAGATGGACGTTGATGAGTTCTACAACCTTCTCTTTGACCGCTGGGAAGCTCAGGTTCTCGATACCGAAAAGAAAAAGAAGTTCCGGTCTTTCTATGGAGGGCAGCTTGTTCAGCAAATCAAGTCAATGGAATGTGATCATATCTCAGAAAGACTTGAGCCATTCTCCGCGATTCAGTGCGAGATCAAGGGGAAGGCCACTCTGGAAGACAGCTTGCGGGCCTACGTGGCCGGTGAGGTGATGCAGGGAGGTGAGTAAATACCGCGTCCCCAAGGGTGCTCAAATTCTAACCAACATGCAGATAACAAATACTCATGTACCTCATGTGGCCGGCATGTAGATGCTGTGAAGCGGTGAGTGACAATGACATAGCGACACAGACCGATATTCTGACTTCTATTTAGTGCTTGTCTGAAAGATGTTCCTGACAATTTGATCTTCCACCTGAAGCGGTTTGACTTCGACATGGTGCATATGCTGAGAAGCAAGATCAATGACGAGTTCCAATTCCCTCATCACATCGACATGACTCCCTACACGGTCGAGCATCTCTCTGACCCGGAGCAGACAATTGCACCGGATATCTTTGAATTGGTTGGTGTTCTCGTGCACACCGGTACAGCCGAATCGGGTCACTATTACTCATATACCCTTGAACGCCCTTCGTCTGGCGGCGAAGCGAATTGGGTTGAGTTCAACGACTCTGATGTCAGCAAATTTGACCCCAGCACAATCGCAGGTCAATGCTTTGGTGGTCCGAGTGAGACGATGCAGTACATGAATGGAGCACCTAAGAACAAAGTGTGGAATGCATACATGCTGTTCTACCAACGCGTGTCCACGATCGAGAAGTCCAAAGAAATCTTCAAGCCAACAAAGCCCAACCTCCCCATACACCTCCCGGTGTCAATTTCGACCCAGAACTATATTGCCATGGACAACGAAATGCTCGTTCGGACTTACTGTCTTCTGGACCCACAATACGCATACTTCGTGGGCAGATTGCTTCAGCGGTGGCCCGACATGGCAACACAAGATGTCAACCAGATTAGAGAAGAGTCTTTGGCCATCAATGTCGGAATGGACACCATTGAGCAGTTGGTTACGCGTACCAAGTACCATCAAGGACACCAGGAGGTTTACAGCGAAATTGTCGACATGATCAACAAAAGCCCCAATGCGGCTCAATCGTTGCTTGAGTGGGTTATCAATCGTCCAACCTCAATGTACAATATTATGATCAGGACGCAGAACCCAGACGTCCGAAGCAAGGGAATTACGCTAATACATTATTCCCTAAAACATCTCCACTTGATGTCGACAAGCCAAGAGCTCAATGAGGATGAACGGATCTCATGGCGCGACCGATTCGATGAAGCCATTCAGCAAATTGTGCCGATGGTGACTGCTCTCTGGCCCGACGTTCAGTCCCTTTTGCGAGCTTGGGATGACTACTTTGGCTTCCTATTGAAGCTCTGCAACTATGGCCCGGAGGTCATCCAGGTTTTACTCGACCAAGGTCATTTTGCTGCCTGTCTGGAGATTCTCTGGATCGATGAAGACGATAGTAAGAAATTGCGAATCCGGTATCCCAATTATGTGCGCCTCTTGAACAAAGGGCGTCAGTTCAACTATCGGATGTTGCTGTCATTGTGCTTGGTCTTTTTCAAGCATCTTGATCTATCGCTCCGCCCTACCCCCATTGGCCTACAACGACAGTTTTTGAATGGCAAGTTCTCGACCAGCTTCAGAGAGATGGAACTCATCAAGCCCGTTGAACCTGAGGGGTCTTTGTCTATCATCCTGAAGCTTCTGAGGCATGAGGATCTTGCGAGCCACCCGACCACTCGCGCGATCATTGGAGTTCTGTTAGACGGAGAGCCCGACGCAGGTTTGCTGAATCCGATTCAACTGACGCTCAAGAATGGCGTCAGACTTGAACCCGCCGTCCAGTGCACACCATTCCTGGAGGCGGCCACAACGTTCTGTCAGCATTGTCCGGATAAGGGGCTAGTCATTGACATGATCGGCTTCATTGCCGAGGGGGTCGAAAGCATTGACAACAGCGGCGGCCAGGAGCATATTGAGTTCTTCAAGTCTCTTTGCCGCAGTCCTAACGAGCGGCTGAACATGGACTCTGCTGATTTTACCGAACTTGTTCTTAATACTATCTCTGTCTGGGCCCCGACCTTGCTCATTGATAGGGACGAGGCTGTCCGTCGCAACATGCAGAATATCCTCGACGCGACGGTCTTCAACGATGAGATCGTGGAGGGCAACGTAGAGGATTCCGGACCGAATGGCGAATGGCAGACCACTATCACACCAGAGCGGCGCCATAGCATTGGTCGTCGGCTGCCGATTGCATGCATCGAGCGACTCAAGTCAGCATTCCTAACCGATCAGATCCGTCATATTGACGCCAGACTGCTTGAGAACATTACTCCGGTGATCAACTATTGCTTGGCTACTTTTTATGACGACTCTGAGACGGACCAGCAAGAAGTTGAACAGGCCAATGGTATGTTTGAGTTCATGCTCTTAGGGTTCTTGTATTGCCACTAACACAATCCTCCCAGAACTCCTCTCCCTCCTTAAATCGATGTCGCTCGAAGAAGTCCCCGATGACCCGCCTTCCGGTATGCTTCAATCTCTATCTCTCCTGAATGGCCCTGGAATATCATCTAACCCGATCCCCCTAGAATCGGACGTGGCCTCGGTTGAGGAATGGGACGCAAACTCGGCGATCGCAAGTGATTCCGAAATGGGACTCGCTGGATCTTCTTAGCCAATGACGTTCCCGACTGCGATGTGCTTTATGCTGTGTTTCTTTTCCATGCGTTTTTGCGATGTCAACGGATTCAGCGAGCACCATGTGTGCATGTGTTTAAAGGCAAATTCCCATACCTCACGGATTTTACGAATTCTCCTGTTGTTTTCTTCCTTACGATGTTTGTGGCTGTCACTGGCGTTTTCTTTTGCTCATGATGAGCCGGAGTAGGATTTATTTCTATGAAGGGTGGCTTTGGACGGACAGGTCATCTACGTGCATTTCACAAGCCTATTTCCGAGCATTGAAATGAAAGAGTTTCTGATCTCGAGACCTCAACTCTTGTGAAGGGATTGCATTCAACAAAGTTCGTAGCGCATTATTGTTCATCTCGTTCAATGATGGAGTAACACGTATATCTATTTTGTTTGATTAACCCTCTTGCTCTCCGCCAGCTGGAACATCGCCCTCATCTTCTGATTCAACCTCAACAGCAGCAAGTGCATCCTGCTGAGCCCGCGGAGCACCGCGGGTTTTGTTACCAGCTTTGGGGCTGCCGGGATCAGCAGCGGTAGGTGCAGTTGCGAGTTTAGCCGCTGGAATACCACCAGAAGTAACATAGAGGAAGTAACCCGCAGGGAAGTGATCGATATGGTTGAAGAAAGAACCAAAGCTGTAGTCAAAATCAGTATTGTCCCAATGGAATTCAAACGAGGAGATTGATAGGAATATCATACCCAGCACTTTCCTCCTCCTCCCGGAAAATCCGATCATAGATCTCCCGCTGCTTGAACTCATTCATCTCCGCTTCAAACTTCTGGAAATTGATCGGCTGACGGTCAAGACCCTGTGCCTTGTTATTGTAAGCGTCGAAAATAGGCCGCTCAAGCAAGAGGCCCAAACCAGGCGCTTTGGGAATAGCAATTCGCTCAGGGCCATAGGTCTCAGTGATGCGGTCTGGATGGCAGCCCGAGCGGACAACCATCGTAGCCATGGCGACCATCTTGCGGATCTGGTGCATCATGAAACTCTGCCCGTGGACCTTCAGACTGAGCCATTCCGTGCCATTGATGATAATCGGCGTGGTGTTCACCTTGAATGATTTGATGTGTCGTTTCGCCGAGGGATCCTTGTGCGTCTTCTGGATCGTGTAGTTGTGGAAGTTCTTCGTGCCTTCGTAGCGGTTAAGACATTCTTGCAGGCGCGCGATGCGTGAAGCGGGCGCGCGGTAGGCTCGTTTCGCGGTTAGGTATGCTGCTTTGATGGACTTGATGGCGTCGGTGATGGCCTTTTGGCGGGGGTCCATGACGAAGGGCTTTTGGGCCTCTGCATCTGCCGGTTGTTCGGCCACGGATTGTTCGCTAGTCTCCTGCTGCACGGGTTCCTCGGCTGGCGCCGAAGGAACTCCTTTCTCTTCTGAGGGTTGGAGTGCCTCGCGGGAGTCGTCCTGGTAGAGAGACTTTTCGACGATGCTGCGGATGTCTTCCGGCAGGGTTTCTAATATCGGCTTGATGTACTTCTCATCGACGTCTTCCCAATAGCTTGCGACCTCTTCCTGTCGAGCTTTGATGGCATCCAGCTCGCCTGCCTTGTCGGCAAGCTCGACGATCTTCTTCCCAAGATAGGTGCTTGGGTGGGGTGGTACGAGACAGTGACTTGGCATCAAATATTCGTATACTCGGGAATCGCACATCTGGTAGCAGCTGAAACTTTTGCTGGTCACTTCGTAGCCCCAGACACGGATTTGGGGGCTGAGCTCGGCGTTGATTTTCTGGATGATATCCTCATCTTCGACGATCATCTTTAGCGATACAACATTGCCAGCTGCGTGGACACCCTTGTCGGTGCGGGCACAGCGGACGAAGGAAGATTTCTTGGGATCCGCCGCATTCGCTTTGGAAACCGCGCCGACGTTGACAAGGGCCGTGAACAGATCACCTTCAATGGTGCGTTGCTGCTCGTTTCTATACAAAACTAGTCAGTACAAAGAATTGCGATATCCTGAACAATAGAAACACTCACAACTGCATCCCAGAGTATCCAGTCCCCGAGTATCCCATCAGAAGCGCAACCTTCTTCTTAGGGCGGCGCTCTTCGCTGTCAATCTCCTCCTTGGAGAATTGGGTCGCGTAGATCGGCAAGTTGACCTCTTCGCCATTCTCGATCTTGCGACGCTTGGCTTCGGCCTTGTCCTCATGACGCTGTCGCTTATCTATGGCTTGGCGACTTAATTAGTTAGCCGATAATGCGAAGAATGGGAGGTTACAATTGATGCGACATACCTCCATTCCGCTCGCCCCATATCGCGGTTCTTACGCCTTCCACCACCTCCGCCTCCTGTTCCTTTGTTGTCGGCCATTGTATCCGTTGGAAGATCTCTGATAGCTCCGCACGAGGTGCAGATGGGTCGCGCCAGAAAGAACGGTAAAATTGACGACTAACAGCGTGGTCCCGGGTATTTTGGGGGATCGATCGAATCAGAATTGAGCTTCTGAGTGCAGTTAGAATCCCAGAAAGATTCCGCTGGCGAATGATCGAGGCACGCATGAAATCAATGTTTCGGGGAAATTTGCCCTTCGACTCCGCGCGGTTCATCTTTTTCTGATATTGGCACTAAGCCTACAATAGCCTAGTGTGTAGATAAACCCCACTAACCATATTTGGCCAGCCTTGTGCCTGAGGAATCAACTTTGCATGTGACGTGAAGCTCTGGACTTTGACTGCAACGCTCATTGTTCACTCATTCAACTAGGTCGGCGTTGCCTATCGCTCAGACTCACTCTCACTTCTGTTGTGGAACCTCTCACTCCTTTTACTGCCTTTGATCGAAGCATGCTTGTCTTGTCCACTATCTGAAAACTGCGACTTCTTGCCTTGCGCTCCAGTTGAATTCTCTCACCCAGCTTTCCTCCGACTATTATCTTTTGCTCAGAGCCTCTACAACCATGGATCTCTCAAAGACGCTTATCCGAACTGTGGCGCGTGCCTTTTACGAGACCCGTCACATCTTGGTTGTCGATGCGCTCTTCCTACATTCAGTGTATGATGAGAGTTGATCTCTGTTGATTGGTCACTTTGCTGACCAGCTACAGCCTTCACGCTGAGGATCTTGCCTTTTTGATGGGAATGCAACAGAAAGATCTTCGCAAGCTTTGCGCCAAGCTGCGAGAGGACCGCTTGATCGGAGTGTATGTCACTTATCCCTGATGTGATCGACAACAAGGTGGAAAACACAAAGCTAATCTAGTCTTATTTTGAATAGGAGCACGCGCGCCGAAATACGTGATGGGTCGACTCGTCCAGTCAACCGCGAATACTATTACATCCCCCTACACCCGGTTGTCGATGCGGTTAAATACAAAGTCTCCAAGTTGACAGCCATCATCAAATCGCAGTATACACCGAGTGAGGAGCGCAAGGAATACATTTGCTTACGATGCAAATCCGAGTGGACCGAACTGGACGTACTGAGTCTGGTCTCAGAAGAAGGGTTCGAATGTCAAAATTGCAGCGCCATCCTGGAGCGGACGGAGGATGTCAAGGGTGCGGAAGGGATGGACAGTACGGGTCACGAGAAAAATAGCAAGCTTATGGCACAGCTCGACAACATGCTCAAACTACTCAAGCAGATTGACGCGGTTGAAATCCCGCCGAATGACTTTGAAACAGCGTGGGATCACAAGGTGGAGGTTATCCGGAACCAGCACACACACCCAGTCCGTGCCGCGATTGCTGTTCCGCCGAAGCCCCAGGATATTACACGTCCCAATGCCAAGACTGATGCCGCTGCACTGGAGATCTCTCTCACGTCGAGTGAAGAGAAGAGTGCCGCCGAGCAGGCCGATGAGGCCGCTCGTAAAGCAGCACTCGAAAAGCAAAACGCGCTCCCGGTTTGGCACACACATTCTACCGTTAATACAACCCAGGTTGGTTCTCAGATCAAAACCGACGTGGGCACTGTCGTGAAACCCGAGCTTGCGGATGAGGATCAAAAACCCAGTGTGGATGCCTTGGACGACAAAGTTGCCGCTTACTACGCGGAAATGGAGCGAGAGAAGGAACTGCAGGCTCAAGCAGATGCCAGCAGTGCAGACGAAGACTCAGACGAGGAAGATTTTGAGGATGTTGAGGGAATCTCCGGCCCGAGCGGACCGGCTACGCCCGCCATTCCTGCCTCTGCCACATCTTCTGGGGGCGCTGGCGTCAAGCGTGAACATGAACTGAGCTCCAGCGTCCCTCCATCATCTACCGGGACTCCTTCCACCCCTGCCGACGATGGACCCGCGGCAAAGAAAATCAAGGTCGAGCCTGATATCAAGCCTGATCCTGATGCCAAAATTGAGGCCGAGGTCAAGAAGGAGGCCGAGGAATCTGATGAGGACGATGAGGAATTTGAAGATGTATAACGAAACTATTAAAAAACGCCAAAATTGGCGCTGGCGCCGAATAATCCTGGCAGACTGGATAGCTCTGGAGGCTTGCAAAACCATTGAAATCGCTCATAGCCATAGAATTGCATTTTATTCAAACATCAAAGCCCCAGCAAAGTGTATTAACAAATTTGATTGCGAACAGCACAGAAAATGAAGTGACAAAGCAAATACACACTAAATTCTAGCTTTCATAAAATCCTAATAGGACAACTTGATGATTCAACGTGCTCTCTCATCACTCTTAGCAATGTGGTTCATCACGGAGTAGACGTCTTCCGTTCGAGTTTGCAACTCTTTTACAGGTGGAGAAAGAAGACTCGGGAGAGATATGTAATTTATTCTAGACGTAGAGCTAGACCTGATTAGGCAACCTAGAATATATGTTGTATGCTATGGATCCTGGGCCCAGATAGGACCTGCAAAGGTAGAATTAAAGATGTAGCGCGAGAAGCACGAAAAGGGGCTTGTTTGTACTTCAACCCCTCAAAGTCAAGTCTCTTCTGAAGCATTGGAATCTGCAGTGTAATATCGGGTCGGGAATAGCATCACTCTGAGCTATACAAGTAGGGAGGAAAGAACGCCGTCGGTCTACCCAGGTATGTACAGAGGTAACCGGAACATATATCTCGGGCACACGTGCCCCGCCCTCTACGTGTCGGCAGATCGATCACGCATCAAAGGATGTCTTACGATTGAATTGGGGTCTGGGCTCAGAGCTAGCAGTTCTAGCATTAGAGCATCGGAAATGGCGTTGAGTCTAGAGAGAGAGCCATGAGCTCTGAATTAGCCACGATTTAGTACAAAGCCCATGCTATCATGCTATCATGTCGGTCATATTGGACATCAGCCCAACACTGGCCACTATGACAGTCTGAATCCCTCTTGAGGATCTATAGAGATTCATATAGAAAAGCGAGCCATGCGAAGAGTGTCGCCCTTCGAGTTTCCTTCCTTGAGAAGCATAATAACATAATTCCGGAGACTTGGTACACTTTCCAGCTCGCCGCTAAAGAGCTTTAATAATTTTCGTTTGAAAGAAGATCGGGATCAGTGAGGAACTCTTTGCCATCAAGTTTAGGTGATGCATTCCCGTAAACCACTTGGTGCTAAGTGTAGCGGGTGGATCAAGTGCATTTTCATTCCAGGAATCTTCGGCGTTTATATCGGCGAGCGTGGGGTTGCACTGACGCGATTTTGTGAGTCAACGGAGACGACTGATTGGAGGGCTATTTGCGTATCATAGTGAGGAAACGTACAGGTTAGAGAGCCCTATGTTTAAATCCAGTATACATGTCCAAGAGGATCCAGAATAAATGAATGGGCAGAGAGGAAGTGCTCGTTGACGCCTTTAAGATAATCTTGGGCTGACTGCAACATAAAGAAGCCAAGCAGATCCCAGATAATAATATGTAGTAACTCTTACGGTGCTCGCCGGATATCACTACCTCTACAGGGTAAAGGAACACCCTTATCAGGATTTATTCAAAGATGAGATTCTTCTTGATTTAGACACCCCAGGAGCCATGGCCATGCTTTTATGCAGAGGGGGTCAGCCGGATACAATTTCAATCGAGCTCGGAGTTTCTTATATTTCGTTCAAACTATATATTTGGAGTCTTGTCTTTCCGTCGTTTGGCTTCGCTGGCATAGAAAAAAAAGTCCCAGTAAAACACGATGGCGACTATACTATTCTGCCTGTTTCTATTGGCAACTGCTTGTCTTTATGGCTTAGGTCGAGTTGTATACAATATATTCTTCCACCCACTGCGAAACTTTCCCGGGCCTTGGATGGCTGGAGCCACGTCGAGTTGGAAAGCATATAAAGAAGTCATCAAGGAAGAGTCGGCGGTTCATGAGCTATTTCATCTCCACAAGAAATACGGTGTGGTAAACTTGGGACTATGTGACATTTCCTTCTAACATATCTAATAGGTGATATTGTCCGCGTTGCCCCGAATGAGGTGAGTTCTTATAACATCAGTCAACACTTCCCTTATAAGGCACAAATAGGTCACTCACCTCTCACAGCTCCATTTCGGAAGCCCAGGTGCGTTCCACGATATCTACCATAGCAGCAAAAGGTGGGACAAGGACACGGGTCTTTACCGAACCCCCGGGGTTTCATCCGGGTCATTCACATTTTTGAAGTATGCTCAGGCAAAAGAACGGCGCGAGGTGATTCTTCCAATCTTCTCCAAGAAAGCCATCAATAGTCTTGAGCATCTCGTCTGGCGAAACGTGGGTAGTATATTGCTTTGCTTCTTTTTGCCTATCGCTAAATCACCGGTTTCTAGGCGAATCGGCTTGCATCTTCCATCGCCAAAACGAATGCATCAAAAAAGTCCATCGATCTACTCTACGCATTCCGGTCTTACACGCTCGATACCATAATGTGCTTCACATTCGGTAATTGCGTAAACGCCCTCGATGCGCCAGCATTCAGCGACCCTCTGATTCTAGCCATGGATGCCAGCCTTCGTATGCTGCCATTAATGAAGAACTTCCCTATAATCCGAGATCTCATCTTCGCTATACCACCAAGCCTGGTTATGCGTCTCATTCCCAACTCCCAGAAACTAGCCCCGCGGCTATACCAGGTCCGCGATCTCGTCCAGCAACAGCTTCAAGTCGTCCTGAACTGCCCTTCAAAGCTCGATACTGTACCTCACCAGACCCTCTTCCACCGCATGCTCGATCCAGACTCATACCGGAGCAAACAGGTCCTAAATATGACAGAGCTACACGACGAGGGCTTCACGCTCATCTTCGCGGGTGCCAATACGGTAGCCGACACACTGCTTATGGGCCACTGGCACTTAATCCAAAACCAAGCCCTGCTAACACAACTACGAACCGAGATCCTGACCGTCTGGCCAGATGAAAAGCAGCCATCCCTAGCAGATCTCGAGACTCTACCTCTCTTGACAGCAACTATCTCAGAGTCCCTCCGCTTTATCCCGTCCGGCGTATCCCTAACACGCGTTGTGCCACCAGGAGGCGCAGTAATAGGAGGAAAGCAGATTCCCGGCGGGACGGTGGTTGGGATGGGTATTTTGCACGTGCATCAGAGCGCGGAAGTGTGGGGTGCGGATGCGCTTGTGTTCCGGCCGGAACGGTGGCTGGAGAGCGCGGAGCAAGCAAATGCCCGGAACGGGAAGAGTGAATTGGATCACTGGCTCGTTGCGTTTAGTCGGGGGCCGCGCATGTGCTTTGGGATGAACTTGGCCTGGGCGGAGATGTATATCGCTTTCGCTACTATGATTCGCCATTTTGACTTGGTTATTGATGGTACCACGGCAGAGGATATGCAATGGCGAGAATGCATTGCGGCTTACTATCCTAGAAGGCATTTACATGCGTGGTGCCGTCCGGTTGAGTCTGGGGAGGTGATGTGAAGAGGTGTGGTTTATATAGCTTTAGGGTATGAGACAGGCATTTGGGTGTCCCTAGACAATCAAGGATTATGCGTCGGGCTCAGGAAGTTGGACATCGTAGCAGGGGGAGGGACAATAAATACTATTCTACGTACACGAAGACCAATATTTGCTTTAGGACATAGGCTGTATTTGAAGGCTTCACCCGATTCTCCTTAAACATCAGCCTTGTAGTTAACATTGGAGCCAGGGTATGTGTGTACTATGTACTATATCTATCTATCACTTGTAACAACTGTCTGTACATGCAATTGGGAGTGTTTTACATGGCCAGATGTCCTAGAACCAGTGACTACATATATGTATATATGGACGTGTACTGGATTTAAGTACCTTTTGTATAGAGCTGCCGTATAAAATATACCTGATCATTACAGTTTGCTACCTGTATCTTGGTACCTAGTGGGGTGGTGGGATACGTCCATTGCTTGATATCAAGGGACTAGGTGGTCCTTTATCTATCACCATTGGTCTCCCGTCGCTTCTCTTCTTTGTCTCTAGTATTGAATGACAGGTCCTTACTCGACTATTTGTCCATGTCGTAAATTGAGAGTAGGTAGGATCAAGCTCAGGATCAACCTACTCATCGGAAATGTTCTTAAATTGAGCAGGTGCTTCGACGAATGCTTTTCGAGTCTCCTTGGCGAGTTTGATAACTGCGAGGAAGTCCCCGACACCAAAACCAAAGCTCATTTTGGCATTCGAACGCGATAACAGAGGGGGACCGGAAGATAAAGCTTGGGGGCCGAGAAATGAAAATGAGACAGTGGGCGTGTAAGAAAATCTCAGCCTCAAAGGCGGGGTTGGGTCGACACGCACGTAACGTAATTTGCTTCCAACATTATGAGGGCCGGAGCTGTTTGATTTTGCCCCATTTCCGGTGAGATAATGTGTTGATCTACAGCAATCACAGTAACAGTCCTGGAGTTGGCCTTTTCCAGTTGGTAGGCTGTATGGATCTAACTGCAGCAGCTTTGAATTTTACCTAGTCAGTGCTAACGACAGACACCAAGTCTGTCACCCTCTCCGAGTCAAGTCCTTTATCCTCCACACAGTTAAGCATCGCAGTACAGGTATCATAGAAATTCGCCATCGTTGTGTCGACCACAGGGTTTGCACGCGCTTCCAAATTCATGATCTCCAACTCCACAAAAGTGTTCAACAAAGACACCCTTTCAATTGCCGCAGCATAACAATAGAAGCATGGTATGGTAGAATGTTGGCTTCGAGATCGATTGCCGAATGCAATCTCTGTTTCAATGCAGCAACGAACTCTCCAATTGTTAAGAAATCCTCGAGTCGAACGCCCCAGGCGTCAAAACACGCCTTCTGTATGATGGGACGGCGTCTCCTCTTCATATGAACCTTAAGCTGCCTCATAATCTCATCTGCATTATGCACCCCATGGTCTTTAGCAACAAGTCCCAAGCCAGGGCCAATACAACTGCCTAGCCATGCTCTCACTTGTTGGGTGAGCTGCAACCACAATGCATAGTTGCCGTCGTCACGATAAGGCCTCTCCTAATCAGGATCGATGAGGGGATGAAGGTTGCGAGCCTTCAGGACCTGGACGACTTGGTTGTACCAGATACCGAAGTTAGAGTCCAGTTTGAGAGCTGGCTCGATGATGGGAACTTCGAATGAACCGATAGCTGGCAAATCTGTCGCTTGATTGCTATACCCCGCGACCACCTGTCCAATGATGCGGTTGTAACGATCTCGCGGAGTGCCGATACCCAAAACTGCTTGCTCCATCATGGCTAGCTCCTCGCTGATCTCTCATTCCTCCTTGATGCCTCGCCCCTCCATGTTCTTGCTTTGGAAATTGATAGGAACTCGGTAAAGGTTGATGGGGCACAGATGTTGATGACTTCAGATACCAGAAGCAAGCAGTGAGGGTGGTAGATGAGTGACGGCCTTCATGAACTGATGGGAACATGCAGAAAGATAAAAGTAGTAAAAGAAGTATGAATAGTATAACAGCCTACTACCATGGGCAAATCTAATATAATCGATAGGAACAAGCAGACAACTGACAAACAATGCTTCGGTGTAACCACATATTCGTTAATCGTACTCTAGAAAAAGCATACATATATCTGAACCCCCAAAAGTCACAAATAAACCACAAGCCAGCTTAGACAGTAACCCTGTTAGCCTTCAGATACTCATAATCCGGCATAGAATCTCTCGTAGCCTTCTCAATCAACTCGGCAACCTCGTCCCCAAACTCGACACGCCACTTAGCAACCTCCGCATCAATATCAACCGACGCCGGAGCCTTATCCTTAACAACACCAGTCGACTCCTCCAAAGTCGACAACATGATAGAAGCAGCGGTCTTATGCAACGCCACCTCCTCAGGCGTCTCCGCCTTCGCAGTCTCAGCCGCCCAGTTCTCAGACTTCTTCTCAGCACCATTCCACTCAAACTGCATGAATGAAGTGTCAAGACCAGCCTTCTCACAGAACTTAACCACAGCACCGGGGTTATGGATGACATCATTTGCATCGATAACCAACGGCGTGACAGACTCATCCGGCTGCTCAAGACACCAGTCAAACAGCATCCGGGTCCACTCCATGCTCATGTTTGTAAACGATGCACCCCTCATGCCGTCGTCATCCATGAACCCAGCCTTGGACAGCTTCTGCATAGCGCGGTACATGGACGGCCAGGCCAGTGCCGGGTGACGGATGATGAAGGCGATCCGCCAGGTGCGCAGGTACTCGTCCGGCATGATGGTTTTGTTCTTGGCGGAGAAGGTCGCCGACGACCCGTAGCGTTCAGGCATGGATACCTGGAACTCTCTGTGGTCTTCAGGTGTGGTGCCGTCATTGTTCGTGAAGAAGCACGGGTTAACCAACCAGAAAGCGTGTTCTTTGGCGAACATGATCTTGTTCTCGGCGCGGGCTCGGGCAGAGTACTCCTCTAGTCTGTCGAAGCACTTCTGCACGACGGCTTTGGTTTCGCTCTTCCCCTCTGCGGTCCATTGGTCTAGCGGCTTGTCGAGGCGACCGTCCATGCCGGCTGCCATGAAAGCATCGTAGAAGAAGTAGCCGCCCTTTGGGCTGGTGAGGACATTTGGTTGGTTAGGGATGTTGAGGACCTTCAGGAGAAGATTCGAGGCAGTGCGCGGTACACTGACGAGGAGGATTCGGTGGGGTTCATTATCTCCAGAGGTGGTAGTGGCAGCCATGGTGGATGGCTTTTTGGTTTCTTGGTTGAGATATGTATATAGAGTGGATGTGGCTGAATGATAATTAAGCTTAACTTGCTGCGATACAATGAGCGTGAGAAGAGATGGCTATATTCTGGAGCCGGATGGCGTGATCCCGGGTTAAATAGATTCGACTCTTCCCTCTTCTGTCCAGGCGCAGGATCAGCGCTCTTTCATCTAAAATTTTCTGGCCCCCTCTTTACGCATTTACGCATGAGTGGGTCGAATTTCTCACGTCTGTGTGGAATTCTGGTTAAATTCCGAGGGGGCGGGGGGTAATACAGATGGGGGATATTTCCTAAGGGGTCGGACGCGGTTGATACCGCATCCGACCGGCCTTTGTCGCTGTTTGTCAACGCCGAGGGGGCGTCAGCGATGAGATTCTTAATTGGACGGCAGTAGTGATCGGCATACGAAGCTCTTGAAAAACTGCAGTGGTACGATGCATGTTTCGCATCTCGGCCTTCGCATCGGAGGATATGATCCGGTGAATACCGATCCACATGGCTAAGTCCGTGATCTTTTGCCTTTATTATGCGCATACGTTATGCATGACTGTCAGACAGACATATGTACGTATGGAATGAAAGCGGGGCATGGGAAGTGGATCAGCGAGATTCAACGAATGGGAGAATATTTTGGATTCATAAGGTTGGTCCTGACAGCTCCGGTGTTACGAGGGCTTAGTCGAAGATAAACACAGCTAGATATTGAGAGGTGCAACACATCGCCAATCACCTGGTATCTCTGACTTCCAAGGTTATTTTGCAGAGATATTAAATGCACTAAAGCATACACTTCCGCGAGATATATCAAGCGAAATCAGATTGTACTCAACGTACCCTTTCACCGAGGGGAGAAATCAGAATCACTGCTCTCCTCCTCCGCCTTAGCAAGACTCTGTTCCTTCGTGAGTGTCGGGTTGCGAATAACTAGGGCGAAGGCAATCAAAGGGACTGTCAGGCAGATACCCGTGATGCATAGCAGACGCTGCGTCTTCTGATAGGCGAGAATGACGTTGTCGCGGTCAGGCGTACCCACCGGATTGACCGCTGCAAAATCGAGAGGCTTGGCGTAGACATAAGCAGCGAGAGTTTCATTGCCGAGTCTATAGGTTAGTTCAGAAGGCAGCACTTGGTTCCAGATTGCGCCGGAGATTGTGTTTCCCAGTGCACTACCGATGTTATAGGCGGCGAGATAAAGACCAGTTATCACAGCGAGATCTACCGGATTGTTAGCCATTGACTTGTTTATTTGGTAGGCCGAATTCTGTTGAATACTGACGTTCGTGCTTAGATGCGACCTGGATACTGGCTTGAGCCGGGTAGGGGAACATTCCACCAGCTGGGAGATTTGTCAGATATGTTCAACCAACACTGCAGCGTGGGCAATAACTCACCAATACCAAGCAGAACTTGAGCGCCAATAACACCAGAATGACTGGAGTCGGCAACGCCACCTCGGAAGTAGATGAGAATTCCAAAGGCAACCATGAACAGAACGGTTCCGGCCACGATGAAGGGCTTCAATTGGCGAACCTTCATGACAATGAGGCCGAGAATAACACCGGTAATGACCGAGACAAAACTATAAAGCTGCGTGATCCGAGTCGCACTGAGGACTGATTCGCCGAAGCTTACGTAGAGCACGGTGTATAGGAAATCTCCTTGGAGGTACCACGCTATAGGAATGTTAAACCTCGACCATGGATGGATAGTATTCTGCAGGACGTACCAGTGTTGAGCATAATAGGGATTCCAAGGGCACCCCAAACAGCACGGTCTTTCAGTAGCTAGAGCCGAAGCGAGTCAGTAAGAATCAAGAAGGTGCGCTTAACCATATCACTCACTTTGAATGGAAGCATCGGGTGCTGGCAGGTTCTCTCCCAGTAAATCCAGACCGGGATCAGCAAAACGCCAATGACAAGCGGCGCAATGACCTTTGCTGTCTTCCACTGTGCTGTTACGCCCCCAGCGAGGGTAAATGGAACAAGAATGCATGCCAGCATGGCAATCAGCAGAATGTTGCCGACGATGTCCAGATGCCAGAATAGTTCTAGGGCCAGTTGCCTTTTTCCCAGCAGCTGGAGAGAGCTCTTATAAGATTCAAGTGCCCCACTCTTCTTCGCGCGTCGGTGGACGATGAAAAGGACTACGATAAGAGGGATAGCGCACACAGGATAGATGATAGCAAACATGCCGATTCCCCATTGCCATGTGGTAGTCTTGAGAACCGCAGAGGTCAAGTTGCCACTAATCCAGGTATTTATCTAATAAACATTCAACAGATCAATATGTTGTAATTGGTATGTGGGAGTACGTTTAGGACTCACAATAAATGGCATGGCCGGAACGTAGGAGAAGAGAAGACGAGATCGGGTAGAAGTCACATCGGCGACTAGGACTTCGACCAGAAGCATGATGCTGGTGTATCCAATCTAGTGGATATTAGACATAGATCAAGAGCTCGTTCATAGGTGCATATCTCACCTGATAGATAACAGCCCCCGCAGCGAAACCCGACAAAGTCAAAGCGCATGATTCTACGATAGTGCCCACAGTATAGAAGAGGATTGAGACAAGGATAAGTTCCACTCTGCCGAATACATCTGCAACCTTTGCTGCAGTAGGCTGTGAAGGGAAGGTCAGCCGCTGTGATGAATCATTGGCTTCTGGATATCCGTACCTGTGCAGCAGCAGCAATTACGGCTCGGAGGACATTGATGGTCGCAAGAAGACTGTGGTTGCCGTAAAACTGAGTAGCATAGGGCTGTCCAAAACATGAGGTGTTAGTGTGCTCTATTCTGTCTTGACGTCAGAAATGCGAGATACGTACCTGATATGTGTAACGGACAGTCCCATCCAAGCCGTACACATAGGCGATCAAGAAAACAGCAAGAAAGAGGAAGACCCGATCCCAGAATCGGAAGTACGATGTAATAATCTCGATGCGACGAACACCTGGACTCCCTTGACCCATCAGACTGACGGGCTCACCAAGTGGGACAGCTTCATTGCGGGGGTTCTTCGAGTCCCCACTGATGCGGTCAACGTTGACCTCATTAATGAGCGACATGGTAATCGTGCAGAATGAGATCTTGCTCAGATCTAGGATGTAAAGAGGAAGAAGAACATGAGGGAAAAGGCCAGAGAAAATACGATTGCCAAGAGATGAAAAAGTCTAAGATAAACCGCTCACTCAATCTTATCTGATGGGCCTGTGACCCAGGAAAGTGCCGAGGAGGCGCTAAGAGCGTTTGTCTAAGAAAACAGCCACTCACACAGCTTGGATGAGCCCCCACCTCGCATCCGGCCATGGTCCAGAATTATTATTCGACACCGGTCTCGCTCTAGATTTCCCTAGTGCCAATTGTAACCCTGAATGGACACACCCGTGCATTGTGTATCGGATGATTTCCTGTTCTAGCGTAGGCGAACTCCTGATAGTTGAGAGTGCAGAAGAGATCGAACCGACATTGTCATATTATACTATCATAAGAACAGGAGCATTTCCCAGGTATACATGTAGAAAAAGAACATTGTGTGTCCAATAAATCGGAAAAAGAAATCGATCAGCTCCTAATCTCGGAGGCCCCTAAGTCCATTACATAATGCCCCCACCTGCACCCGTGGGTACCTGCCCGCACACCACATGGCCGCATCCGCTCAATCTTGGCCCGACGCATCTACTGGACGCGCCACTCGCACTACAGTTACTTGAGCCGCTACCAAAAATTGAGCGGAGTTCACCTCTAACTGAGCTGTCTTAACCAGACATTCGGCAATTATGGCCACATCGTCAATTTTTCCGCTGGGGATTTGGTTGATGATCTTTCAGTATCTTCGCGACCAAAGCCCACAACACATCAGCAGGCTCGCACAGACATGCAAATCTTTCCATCAAGAACTTAATCATGTTATATACCAACCTGTACGACTGAGGCGGGTGGAGAATGCTCGCCGTTTCGCCCACACCATCTCCAGTCGCCCAGACTTGGCTGCACTTGTCAAGGAAGTGCGACATTCCGAGGATGTGGGCTTTTCCGACTTTGCTGGCTACTCTAGACCTTTCTACGAAGCGCCCACCAAATTACAAAACCTGCAAACACTGGTAATGAGAGAGAATCTCCCCCCAAGTGATGACGGGCACACGCCACAAGCGGAAGTACAGGCAGTGCTTACCAATATTTACTACCGGAACGAGGACTTACACATGAGAGAATCGTGTCTGGAAGATCTAGAGCCTCTCATGATGGAGATGCACGATAAAGGGTTCCCTCTGGGTGATGCATCGGATCCATTCGGCCTTGGATTTCATCCTTTGAACGGCAACTTTTCGATCCAATGTTTGGGCAGAGGGTCTGTCCCAGCACACATATTTTAGCCAAGCCTATCTCAAAGACTTAATTCCCGCCCTGCGAACATGTAAGTTGCCGAATCTCAGGGCTTGTCGCAAATCTAATAATATGAAATTACAGGTCATATTGGAACTGATTCGGACCTTGACCCTAAATACAATACGGGCAAGTATCAGCCTTATGTCGAATTCAATGAGACAATTTCCACCTTGCCCCATTTGCGAAAACTCTGCATCACAGGTGTTATGTTTCGGGAGTTTGGATTGGAAGACGAGTTCATTGAAAATCGTAGCACGAATTTGAAAGGGTTGCTGCTTCTCAACTGTCGAGTCTCAACTGAGAATCTCGAACTCATCGTTCGATTCCCACGTGCCTTGGAACGGCTCACCATTAGAGTTCCTGTGTCTTTACTATCTCAGTACGAGGAAGAAGATTACTTGTCATTTTCCGAGGAATTGAGCTCTCGGCATGCTGAATCCTTGGAGTACTTGGATTTAGACATTTACGGAGGCGCAGATATCGGCATTGAGCTCGATTTCTTTGATGTTCTCAAGGAAATCGTAATCACCCCTCATTCAGTGATTAGGGGTCGTGAGGGAGAGATAAGCTTGGCAAGTAGCCTCCAGAGACTTACAATCCGATACGAGGAAGGCACTGGTCTACAACTAGATGACATCTTCGAAGGAGTCGAGGCCGCAAGAGTCCCCAACCTGCGCTCCGTGATATGCCAAATACCCGACAATCTGTGCGAAGGTACAACCAGCTCGGAGGTACGCGTCGAAGCCGAGGCTTTCAAATCCCAATTCAAAGATTTCGGGGTGGAGTTATCAACAGAACTCGTTCCATATCCTCTGACCATGTCGAAATATGATGTCTGTCCGTGTGAAAACTTGACGTTCTATCATCAATTTCCCTTCCATTCCCGTCCCAAGCCTCGCCCGCAAAACGTGCGGGCGGGCTACAGCAACCCTACGCCGATGCCCCTCGTTTATGATTCGGACCCATATGACGGTGACTATCCTTACTTATATGACATGAGCCCGCCTTCTCCTCCCCGAATGCCCACTTTTACGGATTACGATGACTATCTTGACTGGGCGTATGGTGGTTGAGTGGGATAAATCTACGTCTCCCCTTTCAGGACGTGCTGTCGTGTCTTTCCACAGTACTTGTTTGCTTATTTATCTTGTATTCTATCTGTACACATATTCGTGTATGCACCGCCATGGGGGTTGGTGTTGGCGGGCTGGCGATCTGAGATCCGCCTACCTCTAATCTCTATGACCTCCTTGATAGGTTCTTTGCAATTTATTGGAAACCCTGGCTGTTCTACAGAAAGCACAATTCACAGAAAATATTGTATGACATTTACGCTTGTATATGGAGAACATGTATCATCATCAAAGTCGTGACCTGAACGCAGCCTCTGGTCCAGTCGTCGAAGGCAAGCTATCCTGACTGAGACGATTCATCTCAGGATCATAAAGCGACTCTGCCTCGACAGTCGCTCTAATGCGCTTTCCGAAATACTCAATCTCCACTGTCTCACCTTCGCGCACATACCCAGGAAGCCAGGCATAGGCAATTGGTTTACCAATCGTGTACCCAAATGCAGCGGTGGTTACATAGCCAGCCGCTTTGCCTTTGTAGAACACAGGCTCCTTGCCAAGAATCATTGAGCGACCATCATCAACAGTCAAAGCCCGCAGTCGCCGCGAAGGTACTTTCTTAGAAAGGCGTTCAAGGGCGGCTTTACCAACGAAGTCATCTTTCTTATTTGCGTCCACAGCGTAGGAAACACCTGCCTCGAACGGATTGTGCTCCGTCGTCATATCCACGCCGTAGGTCCGGTATCCCTTCTCGAGACGCATTGAGTTGAACGCACTGCGGCCTCCGGCAATGAGTCCGTGTAGCTTTCCAGCTTGCCAGATTGTGTCCCATAGACGTTGTCCGTACTCGGCGCTTGTTTGGATTTCCCAGCCTAGTTCGCCGACGTAGGACTTTCGAATAAGTGTAACTGGGATACCCTGAATAACTGTTTTCTTGAGACTGAAGTACGGAAGGCCCTTGTTGGAAACGTCGACCGTGCTGATTCCAGCAATCACATCCCGGGCTCGAGGACCCCATAGCCCGATGCAGCATGTGCTGCCTGTTATATCGCGGACTTGGATCCATTGTCCGGGTGTGTTCTGTTCCTGCACTCGGGCTTCTCTGGTGAGGTACGCGAGGTCGGTTGCAGTGTTTGCTCCGATCTGGAACACATCATCGTCAAGTCGTAGGACAAAGATGTCACCCCGAATTCCACTGTGATCATTCAGGAGGAGGGTATAGGTAACGGTCCCTGGCTTGGTGGTTATGTCACTCGTCGTCAGCCGCTGGAGCAGACCCACTGCTCCAGGACCGCGCACGTCGAATCGATGGAAAGCAGTCATATCAAACATAGCAACAGCATTTCGCGTCTTCCACGCCTCGGCAGCAGAAATAGGCGAATGAAGCTGCGCCGACCAGGCATCCCGTTCAACAGGCTGCCACGATGGAGGGAGAGATTTAACAAGATCTTTGTTTGCCTCGTACCACCACGGCCGCTCCCAGCCACCAGTCTCGAAAAAGACAGCCCCCAGCTCCAGCTGGCGGGCGTAGAATGGACTAACGCGCAAATTGCGAGGTGATGCGCGCTGCTGGAGCGGGTGGATAATGTCATATATTTCGACGAAGTTCTGCTGTCCGGTCTCGCTGACGTAGTCGCGATTGAGTTGTATTTCTTCGAAGCGGGATAGCTCACATTCAGACACGTCGATGTCCGATCGGCCGGTTGTGAGTATTTGTGCTAGCGCTCGAGCGACACCTGCGGAGTGCGTAACCCATACAGCTTCGGCTACGTAGAAGCCGTCGAGATGGGACGGTTGGCCGAGGATTGGACCGCCGTCAGGTGTGAAGGAAAAGACGCCGTTGAAGCCATCTGCGATTTCGGTGTTCTGGAGGGCGGGGAGGAGCTTTTGAGACTCCTTCCAAGCTGGGTCGAAGTCTTCGGTTGTGAATTCGAGGCGGGAGGGCATGTTCTTTTCGTCAACCTCTTTAGGTGTGAGCCCTAGGGATGCTGCGACGACGGGCATTGGACGGTGTCCGTAATATCCAATGCCGTACTGTCCGCCATGTTCGCGGTAGTAGAGACGCTTATCCTGGTGTCGGAGGATTGGGAGTGTGGCATTCATTCCATTGATCATGTTGTTGATACCTCGAGCAGCGAGAGCGGGTACTGTCGTAGTCTTTGCATATTGATGTGCCAGCGGGAGCAAAGGAATTTCCACGCCGACCATGGCTCCCAATTCAACGCCCCAGAATCCAGCGCAAGAGACAACAATGTCTGCCGGGATAGTGCCACTCGGAGTACTGACTCCGGTGACACGACGACCCTCCCGCTCAATTCCTGTAACGGGAGTATGGCCCAGATAACGCACACCGGCCTTGCTTGTCCGTTCAATGAGTAGCTGTGTTGCTCGAGCTGCTAGCGCAAGACCATCACTGGGGATATGCAGACCGCCCAACACCATCTCATTGTTCAGATGAGGATACATCTTGCAGCACTCCTCTGCGCTCACCAGCCGTGCCTCAATGCCCCATGACGAGGCGTATCCATGTTTCCGCTTCAGATCCTCCAGACGTGCGGGTGTGGTTGCTACTTCGAGCCCACCGACTTGATTGAAGCACTTGTGTCCATCCTTCTCTATCGATAGGAGCTTCTCGACTGTGTATCGCGCGAGGTGTGTCATTGTCTTAGAGGGGCTTGTCTGAAATACGAGTCCGGGAGCGTGTGACGTCGATCCGCCCGGCATGTGCAATGGGCCCTGCTCAACGACAGTGATATCGCTCCATCCTCGAGAGACCAGCTCGTCGGCGAGGTTGGTACCCACGATACCGGCTCCGATGATGACAACGCGTTGTGAAAGGGACATTATTATATGATTGATATGATACGGCCATTGGAAAGTGGCAGACAGCTGTTCTATTTGTATATTCACATACTTGGATGAGTCGTACAATGTGTGACATTATCGTACATATCTCCCCGCACCCCGCAGAGCTGTGTGGCAATTTCAAGCTGTGTCTTGAAGCTATAGATAGAGATATTACGCCCCGCACGGGTTCCGGCGATGTAAAGCCGAGAACGCCAGTAACGAACACGGCTGCCATTTTCGCAACAAATCAGGATGGCGGGGTATATCCTTGGCTGACCCACGTTAGCATTGATAATGAAGCTGGTCAGGTCAATCATAATCGGCCAACCAGCTTCATGTGGCGCTTTCGCGTTGACAATGGATAACATTACCGTTTCGGGTCACGGGTCCTAATGTTAGTATGAGGGGCAGCGTCATAGTTGCCTCGGTGAAGTTGGACTTTTATTCGTAGTTCTGGTCGAAAGTTGAGTAGTTACTTTTAACAAAGCTGTTTTAGTCTGCATGGCCGTTGTCCTGGTGCGGGCCTCTGGAGGCTCTGTCTGATCCAACTGATACCGGAGCGGAACATCAAAATATCCGTGTCGTTCTCTAACTATTTTGTCACTCGAACGAATCACCAGATACATATTCCACCATTGAATCAATAGCTACTGACATTCATCTTAAGGCTCAGTGGTAGTTCATCTGTGAACTTCTTGTAAAATATAACGTTTACAGGGTAATCTTGAAAAA
This sequence comes from Penicillium flavigenum, assembly GCA_002072365.1. NCBI lineage: Eukaryota > Fungi > Ascomycota > Eurotiomycetes > Eurotiales > Aspergillaceae > Penicillium > Penicillium flavigenum. Next base: position 184,514 of record MLQL01000018.1, read on the forward strand.
CCGTAGTGAAAAACAGACTTGAATGACGACAAGGACCATACTGATCCAATTCGTCATCGGCTGTGGACAGCTTTGTAGTATATCCGAGCTTATCACTGTTACGCTCCGTAACGGTGCTTCCAAAACACATTAGATCGGAAAATACAAACACGTTGGATTTAAGCCACAGTATCCGAGCTTCAGACCAGGATCTAATAAATTTGCATGCTTAGCTTCAAGCTAGCTACTTGTAGTAAAGAATATAGTTGATTGTGCAATACATTGTAGTGCATTGTTGCAGAGCAAAGGATTGTCATTGGCAGCACATTCCAACATCATGGATGAAAATGATGCAATCGCCATTCTATGGCCTCTGATTGGCCAATGTCACAACGGATGCAGGGGCATTTTCAACGGCGGCGTGGAGTATAGAAATCGGTTGTATAAAGTTTCAGAGGTCAGATAAATTGTCAACTTCTTTCTCTATGTTCTATAGATTTTTACGATACCAAATGGCATCCTCAAAGTACAAGTCAACCCCAGACTCTGCGGGGCAAATGTTTGATGTTCGGCTGCGGCCGATCCGTGGGGATCCTAACAAGAAAGGATCCCTGCCTTCGGGACTTTCACTCCTTCCCCAGAGAAACTCCTCAGGTTGAGGACACCAAGCAATGCTATCGTCCGCATCTTTCGACCATCTCTCATTATGACTGAGCCCAGTCAACCCCCTGTTCCCGAGGAACCGCCCAACGCAATCCTGACTGACTCCCGCCCGACTTCCGCTCGCGACTCCCGCGATGACGACCGGGAAGCATTAGAGCTCCATACAATCCAGACCCGCGAAGACGACGAGCTAGATTACTCTACTGCGTCGGCTTCATCTGGCGGTGAGTCCCGTGTGCCCACAAATCGGATTATTTCCCGAGCCGATTCCCAGCGCAGACTTGAAGCCCGTAAGGGCCTTTGGGGCAAGATCTGTCGGTTATGGACCCGGAATGTCATCATAACGGTGCCGCAGAAGAGCAACCGAGATCATTTTGGTACGTTGTACTCTGAACACGCTGTTGGAAATCTAATTGACACCATCACAGCCCTGGAAAGGACGTTCCTTGCGTACATCCGCACCTCGACAGTTATCGCTATGCAAGGAGTATTCGTTGCTCAACTTTTCCGTCTACAACGGCCGCCCGAGAAAGCTAATCGCCATCGCCTGTCGTTCTATGATGTCGGTATCCCGCTTTCGGTTGCCTGTCACATTGTGGCTGTTATTGTCGCCTTGATAGGTGCGGTGCGATTCTTTAGACAACAAGATGCCATTGTTCGTGGGAAGGTGCATGCCGGGGGATGGGAGTTAAACTCAGTAGGATTCTTATTATTCCTTGTAAGTTCTCCCTAGGACGATGCTGGACCTCTGGATTCTAACCAACTCTCAACACCCAGGTTATTGTGGTGACATTGATTCTTACTGTCATCACCTCGATCCAAACAAATTTGAACCCCGTTCCGCTTTCGACTCGAATATTATGGTCATGAAACATCGTTTATGATTTTGTCACGGCCAGATATGCATTTACACAGCGAAGGAAAAGTTCACCCTAGATGGGCATTTTATTGAGCATACATAATTGTGATTTCATTATATGGTCGCCAAATTTAACATCCATTGCCGACCAAAGCTGTCTATCTTAGTTGTAGATCACACTCTCTTTTCTATCCGGGGCATTCAATCCAAAGAACTCTGACGGAACTTCTGTTCTTGTGTCGCACCCGCAGCTTTGGACCAAGTCGTGGTCGTGACCGGTTAAGTGCCCCCACGCGCGAATAATTGCTGGGAGTCCCGAAAAAGGAAAGGGTTAGAATGTCGGTCTGTGCTATTCCACTCCGAGTCATGTTAACGACCAACTTGCAAATGAAACTGACGTATTCCGGATTGAGGGCAGATGTTGAGCATTTCCAAGGTTGCGACGCCACAATGACGATTTTTCAACAGAGATTTTATATAAAATAGGAAGTTCCAGGCTTGCAGCCGTACCAGCCGGACATCCTATCAGAGAAAGCCTATGCTTTCGGTCTGTCGAAGCGCGATCGATGGGTTATCACTTTCGAATTGTAGAAGCTTTCGCTCACATGCTTGCAAATGTCTAGAGCCATCCGATATTGTGTCTGAAGTTGTGCGTGGGGATGGCCAGTCCGAATCAGTCGTTCAAATAGTGACACCTGTTCTGTGTTGAAACACTCATTTGACCCTCTCGACAGCACATTCTGAGCGGTATCCCTAGTAAGGATTCCCGTTTTCCACTCATTCAGATTGCGCGAGATTTCATTCAGCGATTGTGACCCGACCATTTGGGATGCTGCTTCGACAATAACTTATGCTGGCAGAGTGTAATGCGCGGCATAGGCGGTTGACGTATGAAACAAGCAGACTAAGAAAGCCTCCGGACAGAGCAGCAGTTCCGAGAGAGCCTCCTGCTGTCGCTTCCTAACGGAGCGAGGTGAATCTGAAAGTGCAAAAGACGGTAGTGAGAGTGAAAGTAGCTGGCGAAAGACTTGTGCTAGGATGCCGGAATTACTAAGTTAGGAAGCAATAGAAGGCAAGGTAGGCTGGCGATCGAGCATGGCATATCCACGAAGGACTTTGACGCTGCAATAAGTCCGACCGTGAAAACACTGGTGGCTATTGATGTCAGCGTCAGTTTTCTCTAGCCGTGCTGTGCAGAGTAGAGCGTACTGTCGAAGGAATCAAGTAAGATGGTGCGAGGTAGGTGATTGAGGTAATTAATTTTATATATACATATTGTTGTTATATACATATTGTTGTGGCTACCCAGCTGAGTACTGGGATAACCAAGAAGAGGAATCTGTTCTAGTCAATCTGTGAAAGGAAAGGCCTTTTATAGAAGGCCACAAACAAGCAAACAGGCAAACAAGTCAGAGCCCAGTTTGCCTAGCAGATGGTCTAATCTGTAGTCCAACAAAGAATATTAACACTTCACATCATCCATCGCTTTCCCTCTCCAACTAACCCATATACCCCTAAGGAGTTGAAGAACCTCTTAGCGAGGTTCATATTTTAGGTGACCAACCCACCCTTGTGTGAGGCGAAACTTCGTATCGTCTACGAATCCTCACTGTGTCCTCACTAGCTACTCAAGGAATCACAAATCCATAGCGAATTATGTGCCATGCCATATTGGTGCAGGTTTTGGTAGATGGGTCACATCGCCATCTCAGTAAAGGCCTAAATGGCTTCATGGCCATGAATGGGTTATTTCCTACGACAGCTCTACCTTGGAGATAGTCGTTGCATGAACGGTCAAACTGAACGAAAGTAATGGTCAAACTGAACGAAAGTAATGGTCAAACTGAACGAAAGTAATGGTCAAACTGAACGAAAGTAATGAGAAGGAAACTAGTAGGTAATAAGGGTTAGCTACGTGAGTTCTCTAAGATCATCTTATGTAATTTAAATACTCTAGGGGCAACTTATTGTCCATCGAAGCACACTTCCTCCCTGGAGGTGTTCTTCATATGCCATCCGACTGCTTCGTATGCTTTCTGTATCGGAATACTCGAAGGCTTAGTGTATCGAAGCTTTCTCTTAGCCTCATCGATACCAAGGATCTTATTTTGTGGCCTTGATCGTAACGCACAGTCTGTATCTGCGTAGGTCCCGATGGGGAGCTCAGCAAAAGTAAATCAAGACAAAAGGTATTTGATGAGAGAAGCGATTATCTTGAGCTTCCCTACCTAAGCGAGCAAATCAGATATGACTCAAATCAGGTTTCGTTTCCGGCAGGTCTCCTCATTCAAATATGAAATATGTAAAGTCTTTGAGCTCTTAACGTAGCTATTCATGCAGTTAGCTCCCTCACGGCAAACGCAATACCCTCATGCTCACCCCTTAGAGATCAAACAATTTATTGAAAGTAATGGAAGAGTAAATTTGAAGTGAGAGCAGAGTAATTGGAATAAGAAGGGAAAAGGCCTCAAGTTATAGAAATAAGAGCTTAAGATCTTAAATGCTCGTACACACTACACATATCACCTGTCGTATTTCCATCCTTGCCTTTCTTTTTATAAAGACCACCTCTCCCTTCCCTCTTCCCTCTTCTCTTCTTCAATCTCTTAACTCCCTCAGCCAATCGTCTTCAAGTTCCATCGACACATCTATCCACGACCAAAAAGCCACGGAGTTGGAAGCGAGGAACGTGGTCGGCCAGACAAGGAGTCCACTGCCATTACGCAGGTGGCGAGTGTCAATGCGATGTAGGAGTCAAAGCTGGTCAGGTTTGAGAGCGAGATCTCATGACTCCCCCAACTGATCGTCTTTCGAGTCACCACCGACACATCTATCCACGACCAAAACACTACGGAGTTGGGAACGCGGAACGTGGTAGATTTAGGTGCCCGGCTAATGAGGGACCTGAGAGATGTCATTGCCACACTTATGCAGCAACTCGCTGAAATCCAGCGCGAGGAAGACAGTGACCGCTCTCGAGAGTGGGAAATCTGGCACGGAGTCAATTGATTTTGCAGTTTCAAGTCAACCTGCTATTGCGCAGGTGGCAATCGTCGATGCGACGTAGGAGTCGAAGCTGGTGAGGTTTGAGAGCGAGGCCCGAGACTATATGGCCCGCATTGACCAGTTTCGGTCTCTTCACAACGCCAACGCGCTCAACAATGAGAACGCATACCTCCGATACCAGATCCAGGCGATCTCGACATCCCCCACGAGCTAGCCCAGCAGCAAGTGAGGGATGCCGTGAAAAGCACGATGGAGTTTGCTAGGCAGCAGTGTGAGGAGCCTGTCAGATCGGACTCAGCGCCCTTGAACTGAATCCCTCTGGCTGTCGGTGGCTGCGTCTCCTATAGACCCTGGGTCGTCTCAACATGTCCCCTCGTTAGAAATGACTTTGTTTGCGCCGCGCTGGCATGATCTGATACTGCCATGTCGTTTATAATTATTCCTACTCTACACCCCAATTCTCCTGCCTCCTGCCTCCTGCCTCCTGCCTTGCAAGAACCCATTGGCGAGGATCATATTTCGTTCAAACAGACATCGTTTTATGCGTTAGGATCCAGCTCTCCATTTCCTACATAGCCATCTACCCACACTCCATTAATAATATACGAACATGAACTCATTCATCACTCTGACATCTTCAGACACTCCCTAGTCACTATGTATCCGGTATTACTCTACAAACTATGTAATAGAACATTTCACCGCCCTCTAAAACCCCACAAAGGAAGGAGACGATGAATGTTTCTATGCCTAAGCCAACTCATGATCCATGGATGATTCACGATCACACAATCCAACACTACCGAACAAAATTTGACCCGCAAGATGCTGGCACAACTCGCCGATGGCTACCGCGAGTCGATAGGTGGCCATGCGGTTATCTAAGGAGCCCAGAGCAGATATTGCTGTGGAGGATGCCACGTAAGTCCTCCTTTTGACGTACCTGATGAGATACGAAATGTGAGACTCTGTCTAGTCTTCGTCAAGCAGTCCTAACAATTACCCCAGTGTAAGCGCTTTGCCATGTCTACTCTATCACTTTTATCTTTGTATGCAGGCTTTTAAGGCTTGTTCGGAACTAAGGTAGGCTGACGGAGTTGATAGGCCAACGGAACGCGGTCCTTTCACCGATCCTGAAAAGTTTTTTGATTCGCGGCCCGATCCGTTCCCCACAGAATGTGACGTGGCCGCTGAGGTCGAATGGCGGACCACGGTGCAACTTCTGGGCCAGCAGGCTGGAGAATCAGGGTCGATTTCGACGAGCTCAGTAGTGATCTCCTGGTCCGCCTAGAAATCAGTGTGAAGGGCGAAGAGCTCAAGGACATCGCCTGGCATCTGGTTCGGTGAATTCGTGCATATGCTCGGTGGGAGGAGTGCCCAACAATGGGGAGCCATTCCTATCAAAACGGAAGGCACTAAGGACTGGTGCTTTGGACCTGCCGTGGCTGCGCATTTTATGGTGGCAGATTGCCGCGAACGGGAACTCTTCATAGAAGACATCCTGGATGAGGTCTACGGTCTTGGGCAAGAAAAGCCGAGTATATCGACGCCCTCATCAAGAACCTCTCTCACTTGAATATGCTTTTGGGTAACAAGGACGAGTTCTACACTCAGACATGCTTCGCACACTCTCTTATAATTATATTTGCGAAGGGCATCAGGCACACACATGCCGCGGGGAGGGGCATTATTTTATATCACCTTCGTGTCTTTACCTAGCACCGACCCATCGGCTCAAGTCACCAACAAGTCTTACGCAGAAATCAACGAGTCCCTGCAGACCAAGCTCGACGCAATGGCCGAATATGACCCAGCTGGGATGTGCACAGCAGCCCAAGAAGTGCTGCTACAACGTCTCCCATTCCCCTGGTTCTTGGACGTTGGCAACAAGTGAGTCACGCCGTCATGGAAGTCAAGTTGCCGAGAGGTCGAGGCAGCGCACGCGTATTTAGACGACATAACCCTCCTGAAAGAGATATTGTCCGTCATGTACCCTGAAGGGTGATTGAATCCGTCAACCTTCCTGTCCGCAAAAATCCGTTCGCTCAAGATGCCTTCGCCCTGTTTCAACAAATGCCTATTACCCACGATGTAGCTGTCCAAGACGCGGACAGCTGGCATGGGCGAGTCGAGTTGGGAGAGTTGGGACAAGCCTGACCGCAAGAAGAGGGTAACAGAGCAATTGGCAGATGATGAACTCAGCCCCCGAAGTGCCCGATGTGAGTGTACCAGCTGTTTCGCAGCCGGCTGAGTAGGGCCCAATCATACCAGACCAAGGGAAATACACCGGGTGGATTTCGTCGGCACAGGCATCGAATATGACAGACATGGTGCATTCGTCCCGCCCGCGGCCGACGTACGTCTCTCCAATGCGCTCGTTTTCATGCTTGTCATCTCAAACAACATCCCCGTCCGCCGATGGGCGACCCAGTCACCCTATGGGCCTTTGATTTGCCCTTCATGGCGGTGTACGCGGACTACTACGTCCTTGCGAGGTCAACCTTACAGCAGTACTTCTGGCTCCTAGATAAGAAAACGCGCCATGATTCTCTGCCAGTGCGTGGATTCCACTTCGGACATCTGATTGCGCCGCCCGATCTTCTTGCTACTGCTAACATCGTTCACCTCGACCATGACACATACGACGTACGGGCTACGATGTTGACCTCCACTACACGCCCACTGACTTGGAGGCCATCAATGCCAAGGCCCAACTTTGAGCGCGACATTATTGCCGCCTTTTCCTCTCCAACCCTCACTTGGAGCAGCCAGATTCTCGATGTCATCATAAGTGGGCTAGGTTCAGGCAGAGCAGGTAAGCAGGCCTCCTATGAACAATTAGCACTGGGAGATGAGACCGGCGTACAAGGCCGTTTGAATGAACGCCTTTGTCGAGCCGTCACTGCATACCTTCAAGCGCAAGGGTATCAGCTACGAATCGAATCGGTGGCTGCAGGGCAGCTAGCTAGTGAAGCTGCACGATTTGGATATGCCAGAGTTCCAGATCTGGTGATTCTCGAAGATGATCATAGCTGTGGTGCAAGCATTGCGAAGAGAAAGGGCACGCGGTCGTTCACTTCCCTGCACTGGAATCCCGTAGCTGGCGGGAACATGTGCAACAGATCCTACTCTTCTGCCAGATACACTACATTCGCGGCATGGCAAGGTCACTCGCAGGATTCACCCTGCAAGACCCTACGATAACGGCCTGCCTCTCGTCGTTATTACCAGGGGCACGGTCCCGCTAGGTAAGTAGCAAATAGCACGCCCTCCAGTGCGCACTGATGTATAATGTACTGATGGACAGCTAATCATTGCCAGGGCCACTGGAGCTGGTGTCTCCTATTCTTGTTTACATTGAGACAGGCATCTGGCATTCAAATGTTCGGGACCTGTTCGACACGATCGAAACGGTGTACCTCATCGAATGCAACGAGTTAAATTGTCTCTATATTAATATTTCACCTTTGTCTAATAATCATATTTAGGAGTGGCCGAATGTGTGTTCCTCTTCTTCCCACGGCCAACGACGAACCCTTTTCCAGGACTACCGTGTAGTTACGGCGAGAAAGGGATTTCAGACCTCCATACGTTTCAGTGCCACAGTACTTCGACCATTGCGGACAAGTTTTAATTGACCAATGCAAGAAAGCTGGCTTTGAGGGACGTGGAGCTGTTTGGGCCGAATCCTTCGTCAGCTTGAGATCATTCTCAACCTTGGAAGTTTCGTCCGATTGACAAGGTAAGGATGACTCACTACTCCAACCCTTATCCGAACCTTACTAAGGCCTTATAGTTTCGGACGCCGGAATGTCTGCACCTTCTGTCCTCGTGGATTCCCTTTCGGAAAACCTTACGTTGGCATTAAAGACCAGACATTCAGAAATGTCTGACGACTCGGACTCCCCAGAAGTCGAGCGCTCAGACCTCGAGTGCTTCGAGGCGCTGCCCGACGACACAGTCGAAGCCGTCGGGTCGACGGCGAGTGCCATCCGGAAGATTATCAGAGAAAACCAAGAAACAACCGACGTGGTGAAATATATACGTTTCACAAACGTCCCTCCAGCTCTTGCGGACAAGTTCTCTTTGCGCGGTACTCGGCAGATGTTTAATCGCAGCACTCAATGTATGATCATCAAGCTCTTAACTGGGGCCCATCAAACAGCTTCACGCGGCCTGCTGAGTGAAGTGCAACATGAGATATACAATATGGGGCTGGAGAGGTCGATCCGCCCGTTAGGGTCCAAAACCACCCAAGGTGTGTTTTGCAGAAAGGAGGCCGACGAATCGTATGGCCTTGCGCAACCTGTTCCAGGTCGCAATCCAGGCAGACCGTTGTGGTCGAAGTGGGAGTATCAGAGTCATATCGAAAGCTGCGGGCAGATGCAGAATGGTGGCTCACGAACTCGAGGGGCGATGTGAATCTTGCAGTTATCGTGTCCATCAGTCGAAAGACCCCCAACATCAAGTATGAGACTGTTGCTTTGGACCCGACCGTCAACACCTTACGAATGCAGCGGCCCCGCTACGTCCCAAAGATACGGCAGACCATTACGGCATCCCGCCACGCAAACAACCCCAACTCACAGATTACCATCAGGCCAGCAGTAGCTTTGACCATTCGGTTTGAAGAATTGTTTTGTCTTCAACCAGTCCTGCCTGAACACAACATTGATACATCACCTTATGAGTTGGGACAGATCTCGACAGACGTGTGGGGGGAGCAAGGATTCTAGCTTATTATTACCTCTGTACCTCTGTTAGTTCTCTTAGGTAGCTTCTTCAATGACATAATTTTGCTACAAGAATCGTGAAGTGATTGTCAAAGTGCTGTGTAGATTCTTGAGGACAGGGGACGCGACAGAGGAAGATGGCTGTAGAAAGAAGAATGAAGGTCATGAAGAAGCCCTCCCCCTACCCAGTTGCACGGGTCCTGCGTGCGGGTCCTGTGTGCAACACCTGAACAAGACTTGCACCTTTACGTGGTGTTCAGGATGAGTAGCCTTTGTGGTGAAACCAAGCAAGTCCTCATGTACTTCATCTTTAAATATCTCATGTCTCATAACTTCTACAATACAAGCTGATTGTATCTGTTTTCATGATCTCATCTACCCTGTAAATTCTGACACTTCCACTAACAAAACACGTAATACTCACGCAAGTGAAGGGTAAGCAAATTTGAAGTGAGAGAGTAGATGTCGAATTGATTAGAGATAAAGATCCTAAGGCCAGAGAGGAGACGAGACAGCCTTGGAGCTCACAAATCATCACCTCTCACGTCACGTCTCCTCATTTCTCTCATAGAATCCTCCTTCCTTTCTTTCCTCTTCTCTTCTTCTTTCTCCCCATACAGTCAAATATTCACACCCTCCACCAAGCCACCACCTCATCCAGGCTTCATTTCGACCCTCAACCCCTTTCTATCCTCTTGTTGAGCAATGGCTGACAACAGCCAGCACCCTGTAAGTGAATCAATATTTTTGTCTGTTTGTTGATGACTGTGTCTCCCATAAACCGGGTCATCTCAACATCATTCACAGATCTGAACCCCTCCATCCTCTACACCCCCCAGGCCTTTCAAGAGCTTCTCGGCGACGATCCATGTATTCAAACACCCCTCTATATCATCACCATCTACACAAGCAACTAGAGGCGTCAGGAATACATGAATATCGACTAACGTCTCATAGTTGTGGTGCAAACATTGTGAAGTGGAGGGACACTCAGTCATCCACTGCCATGCTCTCTACGAAGAGCTAACCGATTTTGACGCCGCGTTCAAAATGGCCCAGGGCCAGGTGAGCACTCTAGCATGAATATTCATAACAGAACAAATTAATGACATGAAGCTTTCGTCACAACAGGCCTCTGACCCGAAAAATGCCTATCCTGTTGCCCACTGGGGCCAGGGGAAGAAGAAGAAGGGTAAGTTCTATGCAGTTATCCAGATATCAAGTCCACCATTCCTCGCCCCCTATCAGCATGGTTTGTATATCCGGTTGAGCAATTTACCAATTCGTTGCTGCACCAGATGTGTCCGTTCCTGGCATCGCCTGCCCATCAAACCCATTCGCTCGTCTCAGCCCGTGGGAGGCTGACGCCCTGACCAATTACCCTGAGGAACAATGGGCATATTGGATCCAGTGGGAGGCCGACGCCCTGGCCAATTACCTTGACCAGCAATGGATGTATTTTCTGCAGTGGTATGCTGCGTGGTCTCGTCACAACCACACCGAATGAACACCACACCGTGGAAGGAAGCACATAGGGAGGATCTCAGTCTATTTTATTTCCCGCGATATCTTCAATCGAGAATGCCTTGGATGAGGCATCCAGTATCACACTCCGTCGTGACATATCTTTTCTGTCGTAGGAGTAGCTGCTAGTATTGAATCTCGTACCGGATGAGATTTATTAATCACCCACCACCACGTACTAGTCTGCGTTGCTGGCGCCTCCGGCGAGATATTTTGCTACTCCTACGTGCTGAAATCCATTGCAATCAGAGACATGTCACTTTCTCAATGGAATGAGACTTGGAGATGACTCCAAAATGCCATCAACTTCGTTGTGAATTCAACGGAAACTCAAATCAAAGCCGATCTGAGAACAATTCATGACAACGTCACCATGCCACCTGCCCCGACCACAGCCAATACCTGTTTTGAGTGGGTGTTCATCCGGATTCGCCACAAACGCTGGTATGAAGAAGTTTCAATCAACTCTCAACTCCTATCAAAGTTGTTCCATCTCCCCATACCACGAATCGTCTGTGTTGTTGAGCCTACTACTTACACTGTCTATCTACGCTTGTAGATCACTCGCGCTCCATCGTGCCTGGTCAAGACACTGAACGAAGCTCACAGCTCGAAGCTGCTGGCCGCACCCCCCTGCGAGTATTGAAACTGAGATACAGGCATTATGCACCCCTTCGATCTGCTAAAAACACACCATATCGATCTTAGCATTGATCCCACCGCCAAATCAACTACCTTGCTAGCATCAATATTGCTACTACCTCTGGAGTCATCAACCCACGATGACGACTGGTACCAGTCGCCCATGGATAACCTCCGTTCGGGAATGCAGAAGATGACAACGCCACTCTGAGGTGTACACAGCGATGGAGAATATTCGAAAGCACAATAGAATCCACTTGCGCGTGTTGCGGGTTTTGCTCAGCCTTGAGCTGGTTACTGAGTCGGATGATGGAACCGAACCAATGGAGGTCCTCTTACAGAGACAAGAAGTGCAAAGAAATGCAGCGGACGGTGCAACAGGGAAATATGAATGCACGCAGCATATGGACAACCCTCAGCCATCATTCACAGGTCATGGAAATGGAGGGAACTGCGACACGCCTCGAGGACGATATTCTAGAACATCGCGAGCATATCCCAGAGGTCTTCCACGGATACAACGCAAAGCTTGGCGCTGCCATACCCTGGTCACACCCATCCCCAACCACGGACCACAGTCCAACGGAACCCCTGCCTCACAACGGATGCCGCTAGCAGCCAAAGCCGAAAGCCAACCGTCGTCCTGGAAGTGAGGCTGTCTGAATGAATCACAAGTAAAGCTAGAGCGGATGCGGCGCTTTGGTTAGATCCAGCAAGGAACGCCAATATAGCGTTGACGTTGAAGATGAACCAGAGGAAGCCACACATTACCATTGAAAAATGGGCATTGGACGGCGTGAACGGGAAAATGAAGGGTTCAGCGCATCACGTCGCTGAAAGCCCAGAGGCCATTGAGCTTTGAACGATCGGTTCAGGAAGGCAATTTGTCGCTCCGGGGAATGATCAAGAATCAGGGAATCAAGCGCAAAAGCATACTCTGAATAGAGCTTTTGTATATTATATTTTATAATCCAAATTTCATTCTCATCACTACAAAGTACATATGCACTCACCGCTATTGTAGAGACGAACACCTCAAGACCATGGGAACAAAAACCCCTAAGCTCCATCAACCCGATGATCAGCACCCAAGCAACCAAATAAAATTGCCATCTACGTTCCGTTCCGGGTAAACCATACGAAACCCGTTTCAAATAGACCAGCCCACCGAAGTCCTGTAAGGCGAGATGATCATCCAGCCCCATTGAATCCTGACCTTTCCGCCAGGTGAACATGGACGATTTTTCCCTCTTCAGGCATTGGACCGAATCCATAAACCGCAACAAGCATCCTTCTGAAGTATGTTGTTGACACGTTGGATCAGCGCTCATGTCTTAAAACACAAGTTCTCAGTATTCCGTACTCGTATGTTGCACCTATATGAAGTCCAGCTGGCACCGGAAGTCCTCGGTCCGCTAGCGGAGCAAACTGGATACCTGGCAGTCGAAGCGGAGACCAAGAAGCTCAGCTCTCAGCGCCCGCGAGTTAATTTTCGAACCTGGTGTGGAACAGGAACAGAACAGGAATAGGAACATGTTTCCGTCATAACGGGGGTTCCGTACCGTTATAACCCACATTGTACATCGTACATTGTACATCGTATACGGAAAAGAAATCCACAATATCAGTCACGGGGGTCTAGACGATTCTCGGATTGGCAGATATGACAGCAAAGGATCCAACACATCGTACTTCGTTCATGTACGTTGCACGCTGAATCAGGTGGGGACTCTAGACACTTGTTCTATAATCTCAGAGACGGAAATACTAGGAGTGGAACGTGTCTCTGTGAGCACTCGCTTCTGCTTCTTTGGGGATCTTGGCGCGCGTTGGGCCGCTCGGATGTCTCGAATTGTGTCGCTTCACGAGTGTGTGGGTCTCTTGGCGAATGTCGATCCAGCCTTATTGAATCTAATTGAATCTTGGGCTTTCGGTCTTTCAGGGGAAAATATACGGGTCTTTTTCGGTTTGGGGGTATGTATACGTGGGGGGTTTAAGACTTGGTTACCCCCTTTTAATTTCATGGGGTTAACGGATATTACGAGTCATGAGTGAGACTAGACTATCTAGGCATCTGGGCACGCTGTACGGAGTATCCATTGCTGTATTCAATGTTTCTTAGGTGGGTACTTCTCATTGTATACAATTCATTCGGGTATCGATTTTATGTATGTACATCCGAAAATATCCAGTCACCGACAGTCCTTGGCTTGTCTCAATTTCGAGAAAGGACAAAGAGAAAGGGGAAAAAAAAGAAAACACCAACCATGATCTGAACAAATATGATAAAAGGCCAGAAATAAACCAAAATGTGAATCATAGAAAGGCAGAAAATGCAAGATATGAAAAATATAACAGAGTGACATATCCATGGATAGTCACTTGATAGAAAGCAAAAGCCGCCAGGGCATTGCTTCATAAAAAATCATTCATCTTCACCAAAACGCTCCAAAATTAAGCTGTCTGCATAGGAATGCTAGTCATAGGCAGCTGGGGCGGAGCCTGCTCATCCTCCTCGAACATCCACTTCTCCAACTTTTGAGCCATGCGCGCGCAGAAGGGATCAACATATCCAGTCCACAACGTAGCACAGAAGTAGACCAGCACGATCCAAGACGGGATACTGATACCCACGACCCAAGGGGCGCGGATGGGGATCCAGTGCGGGTGGAGGGGTTCGCCGTCCTCGCCGTAGATCGGGTTGCCCTTTTCGTCGACGATGTCACCTTCCCACGGCTGACCAGTGATTCCGTAAAGCATCCAGCACAGAACGGTGCGGAGGAGAGTGCCGTGCACGAGGTAGACGGCGAAACTCTGCTTGCCGAGCCAGAGGAGGAGACTACTAGAGAGGAACTCCTTCGTAGAAGGGGAGATGTAGATGGCGAAAATGATGAGGTCGACGCCCAGGGCGGAGTAGCGCTTGCCGACGTTGACTTTCGGGGGGAAGATGTAGTGTGAGGCCTGTTCCATGTAGGTAGACCATGTGGCCCATTCTGGGTGTTCTCCGGGGTACGAGCAGATGAAGAGGCCGAGGCAGAGAAGGATGCCTGCGACGATCTTGCGGCCCCAGCTGTGGCGTTCGACGAATTCTTTGAATCCTTTCTCATAGGAGAGGTCGCTGAGGAACATGCCGTAGATTGCCTGCATTTGGAAGGTTTCTATTTCTTGATTAGTACCAGGGGTGCGAATTTGGGGTTCGTAAAGAACTTACCGGTGTTCTTTGCGGCGTTTTGGTGGAAGTAGAGGTACATGCCGAGGTAGATGGCCACGCGGAATCGGAACTTGCAAAACATTGTTGCGCAGATAAGGACGTAAATCAGCATAGACGCCTGGAGCAGCGGTAGCAAAGCCCACTGGTGGTCATCATAGGCCATATATCCCGTAGTCCAGACTTCAAGGAAGGTCTTGAATAACCGGACAAACTCCTCCCAGAACGTAGGCGCCAAATCGACGGCTGCGTACCGGCACCACCAACAGTCGGAGCGGTTAGCGGCGATGAAGGCGCCGCACTGCGCCATGACCCATGAGATGATCAAGGCGATAGTCGCGGGGAAGATGAGACGAGGTGGGCGACGGAAGGCACTCTTGCCCACCGAAGTGAAAGATCCAAGGATATCGCCATTTCGAGACTGTTTGAGCGGCTTGAGGGCACAAACGTAGCCAGTCAAGAAGGCGAATATAGTGACACCCAAACGGCCTTGCCAAGGAATACGGAAAACGGGCCACTGCAGAATTCGGGGAGGTTTGTCAACATCGTCGCGGGGAGCAAAGAGGTCATAATCCCATGCTCGGGCAAGGTGAGTGAGGATAACTAGGAAGGAAGCGATTCCTCGTAGGCCCTATTCATATCGTTAGTAACCGGTCCTTATAAGGCTGAGATGCGAACGCACATCAATCCACTTGACACTTTTCCGCGGATCACCTTTCACCGATGGATCTGCGGACTTCCAGGGGATGTTGTCCAATATGCGGGAGTATAGATGGTTGGGTTGGATATACTCCATGACGAGTATAAAGAGTGAATGAGAAACCAAACAAGTCCGATAGGAGACTCGGGGTGTCTAGTGGGTTCGAAATGGAAATCCAAGTGCGACCATGAACATTGAATGTCGAAAAAGCTCCAAAAAGAATGCCGAAATAAGAACAAGATGAAGCAAGAAAGAGGAAGGGACAGTGGTCTAAAAGATGCGAAACCTCCCCATAGATCAACGAGCGCAAGGAAAGTTTCGAAAAGAGGCCAAGACAGCAGAATAGGGTATATGTAAGAGAAATCCGAATCAATGCATTTCCCATCTCAAGCGGAAAAGGGTTCGAGGCGAATGAGGGCTGGGGGTTTACTTGGAGGTATCGCGTGGGGCCTTGGTGGACCCTGGAAAAGTAGTAAAATTACAAGGGCAATACCTTGAGAATTATGGCGAATATGACGAAAGTCATGTAAATTATACCGATTTATGCTCAAGGAATATCATCCGCTCGTTTACCGTATTCTGTTGCCTTGCAACTATTAAGATGTGGCTGAAAGAGGACGCGTATAAAGACGCCACATGTTATGTATGTTTGTATGTGTGTATTGATAGTTACTCCGTACACCGTCGGGGATGAGCATTGCCCTGCATACTCTACGACATACAAACAAGTGAAGGGGTTTGTCCCTATCTCCCCTAGAATGAAGCTATCCCGAGGTCAGTATAGAGCTGACGACGCTCACATAGAAATGGTATCTAACCAATTACATACCCTGTATTTTCCCCATATGAACCCATGGTCTAATGGCCGCCTCAAATTACGCCAGATCTTGGCATTGTTTGCACGAAGTCCCGTACTCCAACGTGATTGGTCAGATCCATCCCAGCGGCAAATCGGAACAAGGGTGTCCTCAAATTTATTTTTTTCTTAATTTTATACGTTGACGCTATGCCTTTTCGAGGTTGTAAGGGGATGGAATTCAACAGAAGTTCACCCCCTATTTCCGCCATATACGAAACCGAGACTGGGCATTTGAGTCTCTTTGTTGTCTCCTTATGGAGTAGATGTTGGAATACTTCGAGGATGTTGTCGCCCGTCTGTTGTACGGAATATCTTGTATGATGTATATTACACACGTTATCTGACACTCGGACTCCGTGAAGATCGCCTCGGGAACTTCCCGAACCTCACCATGAACACAGGAATGATCAACAATTGAACTCTACGAAGAGGCATTCCGTTCCCTTTCGGAATGTAACGGTACGGAGGAGTCGACGGAGGACGGAGTCGACCTTGATATGAATCGACGAAATTTGAAACATCTATCACAGCTCAATGATATCCTATCTAGCCAATAACGCGGAGCAAATTCTTGGCACCTCCTAGTCGCGGGATTAATTATTCAGGTGGCTCACTGGCTCAGACTATTGGAAAAATGGGTCCTTCTAGAATTTTAACGCCAAATTTATCAACTTTAGTATTTGTCTATCTGCCCTATGCTGCATGACAGTTGATCGTCCTGATGGTTTCCGATTAGCCTCGGTTCTCAATCACATGACATGCAATAAAGAAACGTGGACGGAATATTCCATTTATTTCATAATTGGTAGGCTTTTTAATTTCTATTTCAACTTCCAGCTATTATTAGAGCCACAAATAGAACATATAGTAAGCTTAAGGGAGAGAAAGTGAACGTGACGCACGGCAAAAAAATCTAAGCCCTATAGGGATCACCTTCCCTGTCAGCGCATATGCATGTACCACGGAGTACTACGGAGGACGGAGTGTCTTCTGTCTGGCCGAATAGGAGTATCTCGGTTCTTGGCGACCCATTTATTTAGCGAAAACTGGGAGTCTGAGCGATTTTCAGCCCTGGAAGGTTCTTATAGGAAAGATCGTTGCCTTGTGGTCACATGTCTAACCTTCGAGGTTCCCCTGGGGTATTATAATATTATCATATGAGCCGGGGTGTACGCGGCGGCTATCTAAATATAATCCCAGCTCGGAGATGGGGATTTCCGTTTCGCATACGGAGTATCTACGTATTCGGGTTTGAGATGCTCGTTTAGCCACCACTATACGTTCTGGAATCGGCATTTTCCGCCTGTGGACCAAATACCCACTTATATCATAATTTAAAAAGATTTAAGGGTCTCGGGAAATTGATCAGATATAGTTCTCCAGGTAATGTAATTAAAATGACAATACATAAGATACTTGACGAACCCGGATGGTGGCGGGCCAAGATCACGCAATTTGGTTTCACCCCGACACATCCATTTACCTGATTTACCTAGGTACTGAATTTACCCCTTAGTCAGGAGAATCAGGGGAACTTGATGGTTTAGGGGTTGGTAACGGGAGAAAAGAAAGAATAGGACTCTATCACTTCCAATATGCGGCTTGGACATACATTCACGACTTTTCTCTCATGGGCCTTGGTTGCTTCGGCCACCATTCTCGAGAACGGTCAAGTCAGAGAGAACTCATATCCCGGCCAGTTAGAACCGGTGACTCTGGACGATTCATGGAGGGACTACCCCGCGGATGCCCCGGAGATATCGTACAAAGGTCGATGGGATAGCCAGCACATATCCTGTATGTTCCCCATCGGGCTCCTCTTCCCCAGATCCTTATTTTAACCTTAACACTAACCTTGGAACGAAATTCAGGGTGGTCGTGTGTATTATTACTCTCTATTATTCTGTCCTGTTTACTAATAAATTCAGTGCACCGGGAATCAAAGTCGAGTTCTCTGGGGAAAAGGTACATGTCCATTCCGATCAACCTTAAAATGGGTCCACATGTTAACATCATTCTAGCTTGCTGTCCACTTCGGTGAAAACACCAACACAGGTGTTCTGGTGGCTTACCGGTATGTATGCATCTTCCTCTCCATGTATTCGGTGTTCTAAACCTTGGCAGTATCGGCTCTCTTGACTGGCAATTCTCTAATATCACCGCCTCCTCAACATACCAATTTGTCGGTCCATGGTCAGAGCTCAAAGATGGTGACGAGCCCGTCGACAAGAATGTGTTTGAGATGAGAGGTATGCGTTCCATCAAATCATACTGGCAACCTGTATACTAACTGCATCGTAGTGACAAATTGGGGCATTGGATAAGTCTCTCCCTGTCGTTCAACCTGTTCGTCACTGACCATCCACACAGTCCAAATCGCAGGCGTAGCTGTCGCGAAAGACGCTGTTCTCACCAAGCCCCCGACCTTCGAAAAGAGAGTCGAGATCATCGGCGGCTCGTGAGTCTGCACACCTCCAGCTACTCTCCCACGCAACTAACTGTTCCCAAGGCTTGCATCCGGACAATTCGCCACCTACGAGACGATCTCCTCATGGTCCTTCCTCTTCGCCAACGGCTTGGGCAATGTCGAATACGGCATCACAGTCAGTCCGCTCCAGCCTTGATTCCTGAATTCCAGATATGCTAACACATTCTCATAGGCCTACCCCGGCGTGTGCCTCGCCGATGAACAATGTTACGGCGGCAGCTCTCGCGGCGTGGTATGTCGCCAACCCCCCTTCCACCAGGAACCCCGCCATCTAACAAGCCACTAGGGTTGGTACTGGCACCGCGCCTCAGACCCCGGCTCTCGGGCACGCGCAATGTACGACCACAGCCCCGAGAAGTGGGACGTGAAAGCAGAGCAACCTGCCGATCTGGTGATCATCCAGATGGGCGGTAACGATCACCGCCAACCCAACGAAATCCCCGGCCGGGATTACTACCATGCCTACGTCGAGTTGGTAGAGGATATCCACTCCAACTGGCCTAATGCGATCATCCTCCTCATGGTATGTCTTGATTCTCTACAACTTTGGCCGTGAATGGCCGTGAAGGTACGTGCAATCTAACTTTAACAGTCCCAATGGGGAACTTTCTCCAAAGAAGGCAAAAAGTACGTCGGTAGCACTTACTACCAGGAAGAGACTCGACAGGTCAATGAGCACTTCAAGGACCGTGGTTTCGTCTACTATTTCCCCACGGAGGGTCTGCTGCAACATAACGATATCAACCCCAAGAATCATCTTACGGATGTGGGACATATTAAGGTTGCGAGTCACTTGTTGCAGTGGGTTAAGTTGGTTCTTAGGTGGAACCTTGAGCCCACGGGTGAAGTGCAGTCTGGAACTTCGTACTGGAATGATCAGCAGGAATACTGATCCTTTCTGGTGAAATCGGGGCTGGGTACTGATTTAGCCTTTGTACATTTATTGGATACATACTTTGTACAGTGTGGATAATCTGAAGGAATACATATAGAACATACATATGTGCATACCCTTTACGGCATAGTACATTTTGCATTTTAACTTTGCTACGAAGTTGTCCATATACTAAACTAAAGTAGCCATAGGAACTGTCCGTGGCCCCTTTGGACGACGGCCCTACCATTATATATTTTTGCCCACCTCACTTGTTTTTCCTTTTAGCTGTCATACTCCAACCAGTCAGAAAAGCTTTCATTCCCTTAACACACGTATCAAAATTTCCCTTTTTTGGAAAGTACACCCAAATCCAAAGCCATGCCAACGTACAACCAGATGTTTGAAGCTCGTCAGACATTCAAACCAGTGAGACAATACGGAGAGTCCGATGGCAATTATGGTATCTTCTGGGGTCTTATATATTATAACGACCTCATATTCGAAAGGGACATACTCGCAGACGTTATAATCGCCGAATATAAATTCCGCCAAACACTCCAACAAAAAGAAACCCTCGAGAGAAACATCCGGGCACTAGGAAAACTTCCAGAGAACGATGAGGACGAGAAACGCCTTCAACTATGTTACGAAGAGCTAGAAACCGTCAAACGGAACCACAGCCAGAATGAGCAAAAGATGTTCGCGGATGAATCGATGATCCCGCCAGGGCCCTTGAAACGGGATTACGACGCCATGAGACAAGATCCAACTTGGTATCTTCGGAAAGAGTTAATCGAGGACTGCGCCAGTAGGGGTGGTTGCTGCGCGCGTGGTTGTGACTGCTGCAAGTATCGTGCATTCGCTTATTATAGGAGGGGTGTTGGACATTGTACAGCGGGTTGTGGGTGCTGTGCAAGTGAGAGAGGGTTTGAATATACTGCTGGAGAGAAGGAGCAGACTGTAGAGCAGCTTGATACGATGCTTCGATCGCGTAATCCGTCGTATGTTGTTAAGATGGCGGAGGCTTATTTTGTTAAACCGCCGGAGCAAAAGGTACAAAAGGTACCGGAACAAGTACAGGAGAAAAAAGTGCAGAAGAAAAAGGTGTGGTGGAAGCAGCTGTTTTAAATCAGGATGGTAATGGGATGCTTTAATATCCTTTGCTTCCGATTTTTTTTTGTGTTAATTTTTATTTTGCTCTCTAGCTGGAGTATGAGAAACATGTGAAGTGTTTGGCATGAAGTGGAATTGCCCTATAACCCCCGTATCAGAATGTATTCTTTTCTCCGCTCGGGTTTTGCCCTCCGTCCAGGGAAGGGAAGAAATAACGAAGGAACTCTTCGCTAATGGGGTCATAAGGGAAATGTGCATCAGTGTGGTCTTGAGAACTTGGCACCGCCAAAAATCCAAACGCTAAAGAACCCGTCAGGTCCGGGATATTATTGGAATGGTCCATGGCATGACTTTCATGGGGAAGAACTGATAATTGGCTTTGGCCGCTGTAAGGTAAGACCTGCCCACCACCAGCTGTTCCATCGTGCTGATCAGGCGGTACAGCACCGCCATTATCACCAAACTGGTCGCCGCGCTGCCTCTTTGGAGGGGGTGGTATGTCACTGTCGTCGTATCCTATGCTAGACACCAGTCGGCGAACTGCACTTTCACAAAGTTGCCATGCACGACGCGACGCGATGCAATGCATGGACATCATGTGAAGCCACCGGACAGATTTCTTCGCCGACTCAACCAAATCGCTTTCTCGGTCTGGCGCATGCACACAGTGAAACGACAGCTCCAGTATGATCACCGTTGCTGTCTTCATGATATAATGTAGGAAACACCACCATGGACAAAACCGATATAGATGGCCCATGTTCGGCTCGTCGGGCAACAAATCGAGCATCTGCATGGCGGATTCCAGGGTCATCACAGCCATGTCACGACTAAATCCCCGCTGGTCAACACTCTTCCGTCCTCTGTCGGCCCGACTGTGTCGGCAGAGAGACGGCCGACCAAGCATGATTTGGGTATTATAATAGTGGAATGCCAAGTTCGTCTTCGCCCAGTACGATTGTTGATTTTCGTCTTTCACAGAAGTGAAGTCCAGTCCGGGAGGAAGAGACGATACCCATGCGTCGACGGTTGTCTTCAGTCGGCTAGTCCTGCTCTTGATATCTTCCCATGATACCGTTGCATTCTCTGGTGAGTAGACGTGGTCTAGGATTTCTTGGTTCACGACTGCGAGATCACAGTAGTATAAGAAGTAAAGACTGGGATTGACTGGCAGGCTTTGAAGCCACGAGCGCGCAGCTAGTGTATCTTCACTCTGCTGAAGGTCAGGATGGTGGATGTGCGGGCTAGTCATGGCCATGTCCACGCGTTTGTCTCTTTCATCCAGGTCCCCGAGAAGCATTGTAGCTATTGGCTCTGTCAAATGATCCTCGTCGAAAGGAAGGGGTAGTTGGGTAGTATACATATTGGTCGGAATGGAGGTTGCGCGACCGGTCATCGAGCCTAGCGTGTGTTCGACGGTGTAGAGACACCACCAGATTCGGCAGCCTATCTCCTTCGACACGCCTAACATTTTATGGCAGCTGCTCTTCAGATTAATGCCAAGGGAGGTGGCGGATCGAATTGCTAAAGCCGAGATTTTCCACGCCCTACGTTTGTCAGATTCATCCCGCAAGGAAAAGAGGCCAATGGACTCACCTATTAACCTGGTTTGTAGATAGCATGTGAAATGCAATTAGTCCCTCTATTTGCACTTGTTGAAGGTCCGGATGTTCAAACAGACTATCGCCGCCCATACTTAGCATTCTGGCTCGTGTTAAGTAGAAAAGATGGTCTTTGATATCCCCCCGCTGTGCCCCATCACTGTTATACAAGTATTCGGCCGCAATGGCGAAGATCATGTTCAATATCGCCAGCCATTTATCACCCGCATAAGATCTATCATCGAAGAAGTCCCTATATTTGGTGGAAAAGAGGGTGCTGTTGATGATAGGGAAATGCGGGTGAACAGCGCGCAGATAAGTCTCAAACAGATTATCTGCCACCTGTCGAGGAGGAACCCAGTACATTTGCACCGGTCCTGGTGCATCAACACCAATATCATCAATATGATAGTTGGTCGTGGATGGAGCAACTTTGTCACTGGTGTGATCTTCTGATGTAGCCTTTGGTGATTGACCGCGACTGCGCTGCTCTGTCTCTTCCTGCACACGGCCCATCCACGTAATTTCTGAACTCTTGCCCATATATCCAGTAGCACGGGAGCTTTCCGTTAAATTGAGGTCTTCCTCGACTCGATCTACCGCTTCCAGGGATCCAACGGAAGAAGGTGAAGGGGATCGCTTGGACCCATTCTGATATTGGGACGCATCGGGCGTTGAATTTGACCCATAGTCTGAATCGGCGTTATACTAGTAATGAAATTAGTCAAGGGGCGGGTTTCGATATGATGGGCACCTCACCTTCTGGAGTAGGTCTTTAATGCGCTTCGCAGATTGGCCGTCGACTAGATTCCCTATGTCTTTCAACATAGACTCGTAGTCCTGCACCTGTTGATGAAAACTTTCGATCTGTCTGGTAGTGGGTTTAGCTCATGTCCCAATTTGTTTCATGTAGAAGCGGTATAGGTATATTGGTGATTGAGACAGATGAGCTGTTCTGGTTGTTCTTACCTCGTCGTTCTCTCACGCGACTTTAGCGGATAGACGCATGAACTGTTCGTTTCTTCGCATTGTCTGCAAGTTGGGGTCTTGCCGTTGCATTTTATTTTTCGTTGACGACATGCTTCGCACGCTCGTGAGACTCGTTTGTTGGACGGCGGTGCGACGATGAAACGTTGCCGGGGGATTGCGACTTTCATGACCAAAGCTTTCCCCCTGTATTAACAGGTAGTCAAAGATTTGAGGGTATCTATTATTTCGATCAAGGTCTCTGTTGATCTGTTGAGTTGGCAAGTCAAGAAATGATGTCATGTCGCCTGGATCGACACAGCTTTCTATGACATCACGAGTTGATCTATCAACTTATTTACTAAAGAACAATATTTAACCTTAGATAACAGTAATTAATGGGGGATAATTGAGACGGAAAATGAAACGAGTTATTCCAGTAAATTGTGGGACACCCATGAGCCTACATAGCATTGTATAACCAGATTCGGAAATCATAGGCCTCAGGCATTTCAAACTCACCAAAGAACTTTAGATAATAGTTCGTCTGAAAGGCTCTCAATACCTACTGAAATAATTAACTCAATACTATCACGCGAGGTTCAGGCTCGGAATCAGATGCTCTCTCCCTCGCCATAGAAGTTGTGGCTCGTCCAATCGCCTCCAGAGAATTTGTTCCGCTCTAAGCTCGTCATCATATCTCTCCATAGCATTTTCCAATCCACCATACCACTCTGGCCGATCCATCTGACCGTAGTGTGCTTTAGTATACTCCCAGTATTCTGGGTACCAGCCTCCAAATTCCCAATCAACGACCGCAGTCACCTTCCCATTGTCCACCATGATATTCCGCGGGGCGATATCTGCGTGGGTGAAGCAGCTCCGATAATGACGGGAGTGGCATTCAGTGACCTCTGGGCCAAATACTTCATTGCAGTCCTCAATCGGAAGGTTCGCACGAAGGTATGAGTGGAACCCTTTGTGGCTCGTGAACGGCCCGAAAGTACAAGATCCGACTCGGTGATCCAGGGCCTCGTCCAGGCTTGCCGATGCAACTATTCCTGCTCGCGGAGGTTCTAGTTTTCGAAGTTGGCTGATATAGCCTGCAACCTCAGTGATGATATCTTTCTTCTGGTCTTGCGACAGGTGACCGCGGTACCATGCTGCCTCAAGGCTCATTCCACGGACATACTCCATTTCAATATAGAGACCACCATCATAATAGTGGGCGTTAAAGACTTTAGGGATAGGAATTGATGTGTGCTTAGCGACGTATTTCAAGGCTGCTAGCTCCGGCGTGGCACCCGGCCCTTTGATCATTCTGCTAGGGCTAACTCGGACTCCGTGTGGTCCGACTGTTCCGAAGAGTTTCTTGCCAATCCATAGTCGGAGTGGAAGAAGATAAGAGGTTGCGCGGTAAATCCTCTCATTTGCCATAGCTCGCATGGCTCGGAAGATGAGTTTCGCAGTATCAAGCAATCAATGTTCTTGCGTATCATTGATAGGGTGATAAATTGCAGAGAAAGGTGGATGAAATGCCGACGAGGACCACATTCATGGGATATTTGATTTCGTTTAGCGCTCGGGCTTATGGCTATAGTGGCTCCAGGGCTAAGCTATTTATTTAGCCCGACCTATTCCACTACATACAGTATTAGCATGCATATGGTGTCGGCTGGTCCATTACGCACACCATTTCCTTACAAGAAACACTGTACCCTCAGAGAAGCGCGCTATCCCTTGACACACGATCGATTGTCTAGGTCCTTGCGGCGGATAAGGGAGTAAGCAGATGACGATAGAAGAAATTTTGCTTCCTTGCCAGATTATTCAATGAACATTTTAAGCTTGGATAACAGCAATTGAATGGATGACGGTTGAAACAAAAAGTACGAGTTATTCCAGTAGATTGCGGGGATAACCATGAACCTCGTAACATTGTATAACCAGATTTGGAAATTATGAGGTTTTACGGGCCCGACTTCCCGGATCATCGAACCACACCACGTGATCTATTATTGACAAAGACATGGACATCACGTGGTGTCACGTGCCAAAGTTGTCCCGCATTTTCTTTCTATACGATATGGCTGATATGGCAGGAATCTCGGGCATGTTTGCATATCCTGACCCATCCAACTACACTCCGAGTCCAGCCCTCATATTATCATAACATACCACCACATACGGTCACGAGTGGTCATATCCTCTACAATGCAACTCCAGGAAATCCCAGAAGAGTTGAAATCCATCCTGGATGCCATGAAAAGCCTCATCGACAAACCGGAGACAGAGCATTTGAGGCAGGATAAGATCGGCTGGCGGTACGGCGGGAAGGCTTTCGCAAATCTTTCTGATTCGCTATGTAAGAAGATGAGAGAAGAATTTCAAAGTCAAGACATTTTTGCTCGCCTCCATATAGTAAATCATCGGGTACTTTTTTCTCTCCCACAGCTCGAAGCTCAGTAGCTATTTTAACAGTGATTCCTTGCTATTTCAATAATGCTTGCCTATACTACTAGCTGCTACTTGTCATCGCTACATGTACATTCACTCAAACACCATGTCGGAGACAAACTCGAACCTTGCTGCAGGCACCAAAGAGGAAAGAACCGATACATCCTCCCAGTCCCAAGATGAACTGGCAGCGGTTAAGTACCCATCAGGGCCGGTTTTGGTCATAATTGTCATTGCATTGATGTTTGAAATGTTCCTGGTAAGTCCACAGCATACTCTTATAGATATCAATGCCGAGCCAACTTTGGGATTTCAGGTCACCCTTGATATGGCAAGTACCCGACTCATGAACAATGTCCAAGAATACCATGTTAACTCTAAGTCAAGAGTATCATCTCCACCGCGATCCCGAAAATCACGACCCAGTTCAAGAGCATGGAAGATATCGGATGGTACGGCAGTTCCTTCTTCTTGACACTGGCCGCTTTCCAGTCCGCCTGGGATCATGTATACAAGAGATTTTCCCTGCGCGGCTCTTTCCTGGCGGCCATTGGCATATTTGGGATTGGAAGTCTGGTCTGCGCTTTGGCACCAAACAGTATTGCGTTGATTGTCGGACGGGCCATCCAGGGCATTTTGTTGGGGGGTCGTCTCACTGGCGGATGTTACACCATTGCTGCCTTCATTGCGCCCTCAAAGAAATCCCCATACTCATTGGTTTACTGGGGTCTACATTCAGTGTAGCGAGTATTGCAGGACCTGGGAGGCGCGTTTTCACAGCATGTCACTTGGCGTTGGTGCTTCTATATTAACCTTCCCATCGGTGGCGTGGCAGCCGGGGTCTTGCTTTTCTTCTTCCGCACCCTTGAGCAGGCCAAATCCGGGATGGGAAGGCCACTGAAAGAGAAACTGGGACAGTTTGACTTTATCGGTCTGGTGGTCTTGCTGGCAGGTTTGATTTGGCCTTTTTTCCTGGCGCTGCAGTGGGGAGGAGTCACGAAACCGTGGAGCGACGGCTCCGTCATCGCTTGTCTCGTTCTCTGGGTTGTCCTGACCGGTGCTTTCCTGGGTATCGAGTGGGGGCAGAAAGACCGTGCGCTCATGGTTCCGCGACTATTGGCAAATAGGGATATTGGCGCCTGCTGTGCCTTTATCTTTTTGGGAGTCTTGCTCTGTTTAGAGTCACGATCATGCCTGAAGAACGACGACTGACAGAACCAGCCTCAATGCCGCCAACTTCTCCTTGATCTATAACCTTCCAATCTATTTCCAAGCCATCAATGGAGACACTCCCATGACAAGCGGGATCAAAAATATCCCGACCATTCTCTCAACATGTCGGTCCCGATCTCCTTACATTTATATTCAGTAGGACTTGAACTAATAAACAGAAAGCCATCGCAACTTTCTTATCATCTGCCATGGTTACCAAGGTCGGATACTACCAGCCCTTCTTGCTAGCCGGCGGTATATTAGCCACGATCGGCGCGGGCTTGATCTACACCTTTGATCTGACATCCGGTCTGGGCCCTATCATCGGATATCAAATTCTCTACGGCACAGGCACCGGACTAGTCCAGATCCCTGTTGTAGTAGCGGGAGCATTGAGCTCAACAGATGACCAGGCCATTACCATGGCGACTGTTCTATGTATGTCCAAAATGTATTCCAGAACTAACTGCCAAGCCACTGAACCATTTCTAGTCTTCCAAATCATCTCGGCCGCTTACGGTGTCGGTTCCACGGATTCGATCATGAACAACCTACTTCTGAAAAGCATCCCCAAATACATGGAGGATATCCATCCCGAGGAGGTCATCTCTGCCGGTTCAAGTGGGCTTGAAGAAGTCTTCTCGGGCTCGGAGCTTCTTGGTGCGCGACGCTCCTACCTTGATGGTCTGCATGGTAGTTGGGCCATGGGGATTGCACTCTTTGGTTTGACGTTTTTGTGTGCTCTTATTCCGAAGAGAGGAGGCAAAGTCCCGCGACCGAGTGAGAAAGGTGGGAAGGACGAGCAGGGCAACTTTGTTCCTATGGCTTAATCGGTTTGTAGGGGCTGGGCTTACTGTTCTAGAATTTGATGCAGTGGAGTCTCTAAGCTTTTGAGTTTCGGGAGATTTATGCACTTCGGCTTTGGTGGAGACTTGGAAGAGTTATGCATACCTAGGTAGATCTGGCATAAGTAGATTGTAAGAAAAAGATATTAGGTAGGATTGACTGCTCTCATAGTTTTGATAATTTTCAATTCAATTCTAATAAGGCGTCTCTACAGGCATCTAAATATTCAAGACTGAATTGGATATTTCCTATTATTTCCCATTATTTTATGCATCTTTATGCCTCAGGCGTAAATCATATGAATTCGCCCAATTAGGCAATTGCCGAGGTATCCAAGTATTTCATCGCCAAGTCCTTTATCTTCTTCCCAACGACTCCACATGCCATGAAGAGATTGGTGCTGGATAACAAAGAATCCCAACCGTTGTTGTTCGACCAATGCTGTATCTCCTGTAGCGGGATAATTTCCACATCGGGTGGCCACTGAAGGAGATTTTCTTTTTCGAGTTTTTTTTTAAGAAGACCAGCATATAACAAGACAGAGCCAGCAAAAGACTTCAACCTGCGACACCTTTAAAATAAGGCTAAATCAAGGCTATCCAGACCCTTGCACAAAGACCAATGGCTCCACAACCCATTCCATTCCCGGGCTTCACCCCGATATCTGATCGTGTATACCTTCGCAACGGCCACGAGAAGAGCAAGCCCGCCCCAGCCAACGAACCAACAACAATCATCATCTCCGGCTGGGGCGACGGCATGCCAAAACACGTCACCAAGTATTCCGACGGCTACCATGAACTCTACCCATCCGCGCGGATCATCGTCATCCTATCGCGTACCTTCCAAGCCACCAACCAACCCGAGGAAGCCCGAATCCAAGCCATGATGCCAGTCGTCGACACCGTCTTCCCAACGCCGACCGGCAGCGGAAACGAAAAGGAGCGCGTCCTTGTACATGCCATGTCAAATACAGGCGCCATTTTCACCGCATCAACCGTTATCGCATACCAGCGTCGCCATGGCACAGATAAGCCATTCCCGCACCAGCTCCTGGTGCTGGATTCCACGCCGGGAAGTCTGGACTTCAGATCTCAGGCTACGCGGTGGTCGCGTGCGATGGCAGTCGGCACAGCCAAGTTCTTCCCTTGGCCGTTTGTTATCACGCATGGTCTGTGGTATGTTTTCCTCTGGGCGAATTACCTGTGGCAGGTTCTGCGCGGGGCCGTTTCTTCCGGTGTTTGGGCGGACCGTATCATCAATGATAAGGCCTTTGTTGCGACGGATTCGAGTAGAGTTTACCTTTACTCTAAGGAAGATGAGATTATTGGGTATAAGGATTTGGAGGAGAATGTTGCCCATGCTAAGACTTTGGGCTACTCGGTTGATCTTGAGATGTTTGAGGGCTCGTCGCATGTGGGACATATGAGACTTCATCCGGAACAATATTGGAATAAGGTTTCCAGTTCTTGGAAGCAGGCCATCGTGGAGAAATAAGTGCTGTGGGGATTGGATGTATTGTATTCTGTGTATTTGTATTTATAGATTAGATCATGTTTAATAATTATATAGAGCCATTTCATTGATAGTTGCATTTATATCACTCACCAGTTTCAAGAACAAGGATAATCTCCAAGTTAGCCAACCGAGTCCGGGGATCGTGATATGTCGATCGAACCCTGCATACGGGATGGACGTGTAATCCGCTATATGGGTACGCAACTAAACTCCATTTACAAAAGGAACTAGGAAGGCATTCATAAGTAGCGATTCATAAAATTCATAAGTCAATAACTCAGCACTGTCAATCTGGTCCAAAGCAATGCAAAATGAATATACAACAACCGTCAACTCCACTCTGGATGCAACCTAATCACGGTCATCAGGATGGAAAACCAAAGCTCGCACCTCAATACTCTCTCTTCCGGCTTCATTCTCAGTTTCCGGGTTAACAAAAGCAGTATGCGGCACACGCCGAGCTCTCCCATCAACCTTAGAATCAAAACATTTGATAAGCGTCACCAGGTCCGGAGTCTGTCCATAGCGGTAATACCACTTGATATTCGGATCAGGCTTAACACCGTATGTCTCGCCCTCCCGGTCCGGATATATAAGACCGATGGGCACAAGGTCGCTATCCGGGACTGAATGTGCATCCGCCACAGCCAATGGATCTTTCAGAATCGTCTTGATCGGACGCCAGACGTTGATGATCTGGTATCGGCCCTTGAGAAGCTCGGGTGCTTCGTCTGGCAGATGGTGGGAGACTCTGTTCTTGGAGGCAGTGTAGGATTGATCGATGTGCACGCGCTGTACGGGTCCGCGCAGGCGAACACTGACGGATCCGTCGGTTGGTGCTCGGCGGATTGTGTGGTCGAAGATGAAGATGCGGGAGGCACCGGTGCTGCGCAGGTCAATGTTAGTTTTATTCGAAGATATGGGTTTCGGGATTGCGTACGCGTCTTTGAGTAGCTGTTCTGTTTCTGCGTAGTATTCCCTCTTGATCTTCTCGTCATCTAGGAAGTCTTTCTCTTGGCTTTCGTGGTAGTAGAGCTGGAATCCATGGGTGTCGAGCTTGTAGTCCAGCTCGTGGCCGCTGATGTCGTGGATGGTGGCTGTGAGAGGGACCGCGGGTCGATCGTATGTTTCTGGTCTGCTGGTATATGTTGGAGCTGGGGGAGAGCCATCTTCGTTCTCTTTGAAGAAGTTGAGTGTGGTCTGGACATGGTGAGGCTTTTCGGAGACTGGGACTCCGGGCTTTTCTGAGAGCAGAGAGCCGGGAGAAGCGGAAATTTGAACAGCTGCGGAAGCCATAGTGAGATATCTGTGTTCTTAGAGATGGTTCCCAGATGATGATTAGAATTAGCGAAAATAGACGGTTCTTTATATAGCAGAGCTGGTGTTGCGGGGTGAGTTTCATTTGTCAGAATACAGCACGCAATATTTGTATGACATGGAGAAATGCTGATAAATGCATGGTTTCATACAACCTTGAAATACAAAAAAAAAATCAAGCCTACTGGTAAGTACATGTGATGGAATTGCATTATTAATGGACGATGTTGTGCATATGCCATTTATAATCTTTCCCCGGAAAACCATTCGATCGAGATGACGCAACATCATATCGGATATACGAAAAAGCAGATTTCTCTCCTATATTGAAATTGGTGGTTTTCTTTGTATCATTGTGTTTCTCTATAGGTAGCCATATGTAGGATGTGGATGTGATATGAAACCATCTAGTCCAAATTGATTCTTTACACTCATTTGAATTTCCATATTGAGTTAAATGCCTTAAGAGACAATGATTCCAAAGAAAAGCCTGGAGGTAGGACTTGACTAAAAACACAACATTGTCATCATTCGCCAAAAGTACTAACGTCTGGTTGTGTACATATGTAGACGGCAGTTCGTTATTTCCCGAATCATGTCAACCTAGGTAGGAACAACAGCTTAAACGAGACTGATAACCCGATATTTACCAAGCTGGTATTTGTTAGGAAGGTGAAAGAACTAAGGTCTAAAAAGTATATAACTATAACCTGATACTAATTAACATGGTAAAAATTAAAAAAAATAAAAAGATGGGCCCGAGCCCGGGATTGAACCGGGGACCTCGCGCAATATTGCTTTGGGTGAACCCTAAGCGCGAATCATACCACTAGACCACCCGGGCAGTTGATGCGAGAAAGGTCGGTCTTGCGCTATTTGAGATATAAGGCTTCTCTGTCATACAATTGAACTGTGACCTAATTATATATTAACGACCAGTAGCGGTTCATAAGTTTTTGACACCCCAGTACTCCGAAAGGCCCCAACCCACCTTCCTTTCTGCCCTCGAAAACTTCATTCAACGCCTTAACGAATAAGCAGTAAATGTAAAGCTTACATACACGGCTATGGATGTGTGGTAAAAGATCCAGCTTGCGGGCTATAATAGAAGAGGGTACAGGGAAAACATTAGGTGGAAGTACTGGGGTGCAAATACTCATAAAACATGACTGTAGACCTAATCAGTACCAAACGTGCATTACTTTTTCTCCACCAGGACATACATCAATTTCGGATAAGCGGCGAACATAAAATCGAAGAAATCAAACAAGTGAAATAAAACAAGTGTTCATCCTCCGAATCCACGTTAAACAGTCACCACAAACTCGATCCTTTGAAGCCACTGCCAAGGAGCATTATAGGATGCTCGTTCATAGCAGTCGCCGTAAAAATGGGTTAAACCCTTAGCATCTCTTCTTTGGTACACCTGCAGAACTTGTAAGCACAATACTTGGGCGGCAGAGAGATCGGGAAGAGTGAAATGACTTACGGCAGCGCTTGGGCTTATTTTCCTTGCGGGTCCATCCCTTTGAGGTTTTGTACCAGTCGCTGTTTTATGAAGTTAGCGCGTGTATACCTAGTGCAAATCATATCATTTAGAACTCACCGCTGTTGGCAGGTAGCTTCGAAGACATCGCCGGGTTTCGCTCTGCCAATACGCTGGCTTGAGCGGAATGGGCGCTTGTAGTAAAAGAATGGCTTGGTAATCTTGCAGTCTCCTCCAGAGCCACCAGAGCCACCAGCAGCACCAGAGCCACCAGCAGCACCAGAGCCACCAGCAGCACCAGAGCCACCAGCGGCAGCAGCGGCAGCGGCGGCGGCAGTTGCCTTTCCGCCTTTACCAGCGGCAGCAGCAGCAGCAGCGGCAGCAGAGGCAGCATTATCACCACCAGCTGCGGCGGCAGCGGCAGCGGCGGCAGAGGCGACATCCTCTCCACTGCCACCAGCGACAGAGACGGAAACGGCAACGGATACAGTGGCGACACTCCCTCCACTAGCACCAGCGGAGGCAGCCGCGGCAGCAGCAGCGGAGGCGGCATTGCCTCCAGCACCAGCAGCGGAGGCGGCAGCAGCGGCGGCAGCAGCAGCGGCTTGTCCACCGCCACCAGAGGAGGCAGCAGCAGCCGCAGCGGCGGCGGCGGCGACATTACCTCCACTAGCACCACCGCCAGCAGCGGCGGCAGCGGCGGCGGAGGCGGCGGCACCTCCTTGACTACTGCCAGCAGCAGCAGCGGCGGCAGCGGCGGCGGCCTGTCCACTACCACCAGAAGCGGCAGCGGCGGCGGCAGCAGCAGCAGCACCAGAGACACCTTTAGGCTTACCTTTAGGCGGCTTACCTTTGGTGTCATCGCCTTTAGTGTCACCGCCTTTAGTGTCACCACCTTTAGTGTCACCACCTTTGGTATCACCACCTGGGGGCTTAGCGGGTTCGCTGGTGGTACCTCCCTGGTTGGTGGTACCGGTGGCACCACCAGCGGCACCAGTGGCACCGCCTTGGTTGCCCACAGCTTGGCCACCAGTGTCACCAGTGTCACCAGTGGCACCAGTGGCACCAGTGGTACCGCCTTGGTTGCCCGCAGCTTGGCCACCAGTGTCACCAGTGGCACCAGTGGTACCGCCTTGGTTGCCTGCAGCTTGGCCACCAGTGTCACCAGTGGCACCAGTGGTACCGCCTTGGTTGCCCGCAGCTTGGCGAATGTCGGTTTGGAAACGACGCTCGATGTCAAGGTCGATACCAGGCTCTATGCCAGACTCGTCCAGGTCATCAGAGTCTGCCCTCTTATTAACAGAGTCAACATTCTGATTGGCTGCTGCCAATTCTGCAGCAAGAGGAAGGAGTGCAGTAATGATATAGAGTAGGGACTTCATGTTGAAAGTATAGTTTAATATGTCTGTTGAACTCTGTTAAATTTGAATTTTGGGTTGGTGTTCGATGATCTGCGACTAGCACTTGTATGAAACCTAAGATTGAATTGATATTTTGATGCTCTATATAGCAATGCCAGGTGGCGAAGGTAGCAACGTTGAAATCACTATCTTGATCATCTGGGATTCAATCGGCTCATTCTAGACAAGGATTGAGATCATGATGCTTTCATCGACTGTTGTCTACAGTTGGATAGGTGCCATGGGAATGTGTATAGTTTGGAACATGTTTAATTATAGCATTGGCCCCGCAGTTTGCGGCATATTTTGAACCTGCGTTAGGTTGAGTGGGTTCTTTGAATCTATAATCAGACTCAAATATAGCTCGTACACGCAATTTTGGATATTACTATCTCCAAGTGAATTTACTATGTGAGTGATAGCAATTGCTAACTGAATTAGCTTTGTCTATGACAGCGAAATAGATTGCAATCCAAATACAGGAAAGCCTGGTGTATATCCCATCGCTTGGCAATAACGGCAGACCTGGACACATCATCTCGCAGGTGGTGTTGAGCTTCCGCAATTGATTTTCCATTGAAGAATGTTTAATTTTCACCGCGGAACCCTAATCCTTATTTTAGTGTCATCAGCAGATATACTCTCCGGTGATATGGAACGTAAGTGCGTTCGCCTCAAACACAACCCGGGTTGAGAGCAAACCATTTTCTAGAGCACACGGCCTGCATCCTGCGCGGTGAAAGGCCAGACCCGTCGATGGTGGGAGTTCCCGAGCGCCTCGAAATATCAGGAGCTTGGCGCATTAACACGGGTGACTGTGCCAGTCAATAGGAGACCAGAGGAATGAGACCTATTCACGGTCTTGCCTCTAGATTGTACAGTCTATTGCAGTCTGGGCGAACCAAGATGTCGTGGTCACCAGCGACAGCGACGAGGGCCATTAATGTACCGTGGTCCTCGCTAGCTCTGATACGAAATAAAGCACACACACGAGAGAGCTTTGCTCGTCTCATAAATCACGTTACAGGGAGTATACCATCAGGCTTCCAATTTGGAGACCGTTGGTGAGTGCTGCGATACTAATGTGGTATGGTTCACTGGACAGCTTTAGTGGTTTAAAATAATTCTTCAGAGCGCACTTAGTACGAGGACTATATCCAAATTGAATAAGAATGTCCGGGGCGGTCCTATACGGGTCGACGACTGAAACATCCTGTAAAGTGAACCAAACAAAGCTATCACATTTGAGGCATAAACACCGCCTCATGTGACAAAAACGGATATCATGTCTTCGAAGTTATCCGTAAAAAAATTACTCGGGTCAGGAAGTATAAGCATCCATTGGACTGAAGTAATAGAGAACCAAGTCAACCCAAATCTCGGTCTCAACTAATATTAAGCAACAAAACTGTGAAGTCATGGATCATCGTATATGAGCTTCGGGTTGTTTAGGAAAAAAAATAATGCTAGTTCATTGGACGCCAAACTCCCAAGGCTAGTTCAGACATTGAAGGGGGACCGAAGAGCGGGGCTCTTTTTTTTTTCGCAGGACATATATTTAGGGCCTTACCAATTTATACCATCATCGTCCGAGGCAGCAATAGCAAAAAGAAAGCGTCGCTATCGCCAACTATAGGGCGGGAGACCTCAGAGCAGGTTGTGCCGTCAGCACTGATTTCTTATTTCTAATGAACAGCACCACACCCTCCACTGTTATTTCTGCCGCTTTTGTAGCCATGGGTGCCTCGCAAGCCACAAAGACCATCAGACCCATACAGCGAGCTTAGCCGATGCCTGGTTGAGATTTCCCAGCTGACCTTCGACGTATTGGTGGTTCGCCTAGTGTTAACAAGCGCGAATCCCAAATAAGGTTAGATAAGTATAAACGGGAGGCCACTTTTAGATCTGAGTCTATACCGTATAGCTGATTAAAGAGGAGTTTTTCAGGAACTATCTGCCAAGTTACATTTACATGGGATTTTGCAAAGACGACCTTACCAGTTTTACCACTGTGACCCAGCTGACAGAGATCAGGAGATCGATCATCATTGATCATTGTCAAAACTTTTGAAAACAAGCGAGTTCATTATTAGCACCTTGCATACTCCGAGTCTGTTCACCCTCAAATAAGGGCTACAAATGGATCGATATTGAATATTATAGCGTTTGGATTTTGATGAAGACAACAAGAAATCACTAAAGTAGATGGGAAAAATAATGAAATCTGTCGACAGGAATACAAGATTCCTTATCCTCTTTTTGTTATTTTTTTCAAATTTCATCCATTTCGGTTAGAGCAGCTGGAGGACCGGGACAGGAGGGGGTTTCTATCAAAGACCTACGGATCACTACCGGCCGCCTTGCACGGAAAATTCCAGTTTTCCTTTGTGTCATTCGTCAGAACTGGCTTGAGAGAAGGAGAGGCAAACACCCTAAGATAGAGAAACTTACTGCACCTGGGACGCTTGTCAAAGTCATAGGCCCATTCCTTCCCAATCTTGTAGTACCAATCCCTGTAAATCCCAGTCAATTTTGATTCTCTGGAGAAAGTCATTCTCAGGTCATGGTCGACAACTAACACTGACCTGATCTTCCGGGGCTTTACATAGACGGGTGAAGCAAACATAGTGAGAAGAAAGTGCGATAATACCAAGTATGGGAGTCGATACTGGCGTCATAGAATCTTACTTCGATCTTGGCCAGAGTTGTGATTCGACTCTCCATTCTACTTTGGGGATGGAGCAACTAGATTGCTCGGTTCCAATAACAAGAACCACTTGCCATGACCATATGAACAGAATGGACTTATGGACCGCTGCTGGAGGTCAAACTGAGGTTTACCAATTGAGGCAGATCGGTTGGCGCTTTCATCGATCAATGTACTAGATAGACTTGGTGCAATAACTTGTTTGCGAGGGTAAATGTATTCTTTTGCGTGTCATGAATTACAAAATAGTCGGGGATATCAAATTGTATCTCAGCACTGCGCGATAAATCTAGCAAGAAGGTAATGGCGTTCGGAAATAGTATGAGGTAATTTCAATGTCTTCTATGGCACGGGATACGAGGCTGTCTGATCCCTTTAGAACGGGCGCCAATACAGCGTAGATCCCTCCTCGGCCAGCTAATGCCGGCGATAGGAACTATTCTGTGATGAGCAGACAATATTTCAAGCGTGCTACCTACCAAGTAGCTTGTCACACTTGGCTCCTGGACCTTGCCCTTCAAAAAAGCTGTCACGACTATCAAGCGGGATTTTCATTAATCGACGTTAACGGCTCCGCAAACTCAAATTCAAAAGTGGAGTGACCCCGGGATAATCTGCAGGGTAAGTTTTACAGTTGGTCCAGACCTCCGGGTAGCAACCATGAAGAACGTAAGCTTTGTACCGGTAAAACTGTTCCACTGTCAGGCGGTAAGCGGTAGGTAATACGCAAACTCAAGATCAAAGTCGATTATATGGCGAGATGACGGGTTGACGGGATGACGGGATGACGCTGAAAGGAGACGTGATTGGCGCCCACTGACCAAAAGTTCTTATTTAAAGATACAAAGGCGGAGTATTTTTCCTCCTATCAACAACATTTCCTTGCCGTAATGATAATATCATACCGGGAAATTTCCAGGTTTATGTAAGCTCCGAACCTTGGTCCCATCTTTATCCTCAAATAATTACGAGGTGATTTTATGAGGAATAGGAATACAGTAGCTTAGCTGATATAAGTAAAATGAACACATAGACTTGGGCTTTATTTCTTCCCGCCCGCTTGAATTACCGTGTATACTGCTTATCCATCCCATGTTGAGTTGCATAAGGGAGGACGATTTAATTTGCTGCAAGACGGGAGATGCGAAATATGAGCCATGGAATTTACAGACTTTCGGCAACTATATCTAAGTCGTGCTGAGGTTTCTTCATGTTTGCGCACTTCCCTGATTACAGCCCAAGTTACATGCAGGTGAAATACCCAGCTTAAATCTTGGTCGCAACCTGAGGCATTCTTGATTCAAGGATTATCAATCTAAAAATCACAAATGGACTGAGTCTAAAGTGAAATGATGATCTCATAAATCGGAAGCAGAGAGTTCAAATGCGGCGACAGTAAGTAGAAGGAGTGAGGAAAGAGCTACCCAACCTATCAAGGAAACCCTCAACGTTCAACGTAATCGAGTCTTGACGTCAAAATAGACTGTGACATGCCCTGTAAATTAATATAAAAGTGATGGGATAATATAAAAGGGATTTAGCAAGTCGATAGATCGCATTTTCTCAATATCCAATACATTGATCACTGCCGGTCGGTAATGTTTTTCCAAAGGAGCGAATCCCGTACTTTTCTTGGGCTCAATGCCTTTGGAATGATTCTTGGTCTTGTGAGCCGTGGAATGGCGGAACAAGCGTCGTGGATATCGTTCCAATCTGTGAGTATCTGTTGGGCCGCAAGCTCGTGTGTAAAAAGGCAAAGCTAAATCCCATCAAAGAGGCCTGACATCCACGCTCCTCTACTCAATGTGAGTATCAACGAGGAGAGCTTGGCCACACCAGGCTACATATTTGTGGCTCCGTTCAAAACGGATATTCCGGGACCTTACATATATACTACCGACGGGGTATTGTATCTCACTTTTTTTTCAAATCTTGAAGAAACATTCTCACACTCACCAGGAGCTTGTCTGGAGTGGATCGGATGGCTCGACCACTGAGCTTTTCCATGGCCTCCACGTCTGCAATTACGGAGGGTCTGATCACCTTTGCTTCTTCCAAGGAACCCAGATCGAAGGATATGCGCGAGGCCGAAATGTCATACTTAACAAAGAGTATCAACCGACTACCGTCGTACAGAGTGGCCAGGGGTTGACTCTAAGTGACATGCACGAGCTAGAAGTCATCGATGGAGAAAGCTTGTTGCTGACGGTCTACCAGCCACGTCCATACGATTTATCAGCATACGGCGTAAAGCCACCAGCAGGCTGGGCCATGGACGGAGTCTTTCAGGAAATCGATATCAAAAGTGGCGAGGTGCTCTTTGAGTGGGGATCACTTGACCATATTCCTCTTACGGAGACCTACGTTCCTTTGGGGCTTAATCCAGTCGTAGGCGACGGGTTAAGTAATACTACCGCTTGGGACTATTTCCACATCAACTCAGTCGACAAATCTTCACAAGGAGACTACGTTGTTTCCGCAAGACATACTAGCGGCATCTACAAAATCTCGGGGAAAGATGGCTCTGTGATTTGGCGACTAGGTGGTAAAAACTCTACGTTTGACATGCCCAACTTCAACTTTTCATCGCAGCATGATGCGCGCGTCCATGCGGAAAACGAAACGCATACAGTACTTTCACTGTTTGATAACGGAAGTGATAACTACAGAAATACTTCACTCACATCGTCCGGCATGATCGTCGCGCTCGATCACGAAACCAACACCGCGACACTCATTAAAAGATTCGAGGCTCCAGGCGAAGGACTGCGATCTACCAGCCAAGGAAACACACAATTACTTCCCAATGGAAATATGCTTATTGGATGGGGAAGCATTCCGTCTATTTCAGAACACACTGCAGATGGTACACCAATCTACTTCGCCACCTTAATGGACAATGATTCTATGAATTATCGCACATTCAAGTACAACTGGACCGCGACACCAGCGGACTCTCCAGCCCTCGCCGTACGAGCTCCGCCAAACGGTGCAACCACATTCTGGGCGAGCTGGAATGGAGGAACAGATTACAGCCATTGGAACTTTTACGGGACCAGTGCAGACTCCGACGACTTTGTGCTGTTGGCTAGAATCGGCAAGCAAGGATTCCAGACTACCTACACGAGCTCTAACTTCCATCCTCAAACATTCGCAGAAGCGGTTGCTGAGGACGGTTCAAGTATGAGAAAGTCGTCGGTAGTGAAGCCGTCTTTGCCTCATTGATATTGTCCCAGCAAGAAATGAGCATATGGTATATTAGGCTGAGATCAATGGCATTGTCGATCATGTTACGCCTCAATTGCCCAATTCGAATGGAGGAAGTCCTAGCTTCTGGAATCCAGTTTATCATTTCGTTAATATTCAATTCAGAGGTATATACACAATATGAAGTCCAAGTTTATTCCTAATCAGACCGGTCCTTCCTACAAGAGTTCGGGGAATAATGCCCAACACAGCGGATTCATTCTTGATCTACACCAGTCTCGTTTCACAACACTGACCATCAAATATGTTGGAGTATTATCCATCTGCTGTTAGACTCTGGAAGCACTGGCATTGTGTAAATATCGCGGCCCACATGAAGTCTACTTAGAAGATATTTGTCTGTTGAGATTTGCTAGATATCAAAAGCTACTAGTATCATGCCTAAGAACATAAAGTCCCTTTACTGTTGTAGCAATATAAAATAAACTAGAAAACTACCACGACAATCAAAAGGTCCTCCAAATATAACCAAATGCCAACCTAGTGGGTGTTTATATACGTTCATCCATCCTAATTTCCAGTGTAGGTCTTTCTCTCCGAACTACTCATAATCCGACATGGCACTTTGACCGAATCATTTCATTTAATTGACTAGGTCATTACCAAAACCTATCCTCGACTTGGATATTATGACCCGCTAAAGGAATAGGCTCTTGATGATATCCAACGCGTTCCGGAGAGGGTCATCCGAAACTGCACGCAATATACCTGTGTCTATGCAAATGTGAACCATTAGGAATTAATTTCTTCTCATTGGCATCTTCAGTATAAGCGAGATTGAAAGAATAAGTTTGTAAGTCACTTACGATCACCCTTCTTGAATCTAGCATACGTACCGAAGTTCAACTTAAACCCAGAACCTAGGTCTTAGCTAGTTCACGTGGCCACTAAGATCAAAATCTATTTTCAGTAGAAAACCCACCAGCAAAATCCAGAGAGAATTTGCCCAACCTACCTAGGTTGTAATAAGGTTAGAGAGTGATGTAACCTAATCCCGGGCGGGATCTGGCCAAGTCTGTGCACGTACCAGGTGATGCATATTAATGCGTCCATGGATCGGGCGGCCGCCCACGTCGCGCGAATCTGTAACTGGGGACATGGTTCGTAAAAGCCATACCCGTTCTGCTCTGCGCATTGACGTGATAGTGTTACGGATGATGGTCCCATGAGCAGCGCCAAGAACATCAACTCTTCATACAATTGGTGCAATGAATAAACCTTGTAACCCATGGTACGTTCCAAGATTACAACTTCTTTAGAAACTTGTTCCAGGATGAGTCGTCTAAATAGGTCCTAATTATAGGACTCTGACAGGCCTAACAATTAGTACAGATCTGGGTTTCTAAAACAAGACCAACGGTAGTATAGCGCCACTGCCTATGACCGACCGCGTGGTCACCTCGTGTGCTCTTTTTGCCTTTCATTACCTCAGATTCACATCGTATTTCCGTATATCAATAGAGATGTATCAAGCTCGGTCATCTGCCGGACAAACCTAAAATAGACCTCCCGTCTTTATTACTACACCCGCTTGCGGAATTAGCCTTTCAATTTTAGCGCCCGCTACAGAGGAACCGCTGGTAAGGAAAGCTCGTAGGCCTATAGCCATTATAGGGTTTCCCCAGCTAGCTTATTTCAACTAGTCAAATATCACTAAAAAGTCTCTGTGGTCCTCGAAAGAGGATACTTTACTACTTTCTCCAAGAACTCAAGAGCTATAATAGGATTAGATCAGCGGAGAACTACTAGGGCGAAATCCTAAGAGCTCTAAGTGCGTTTTTAGAACCGGTTTGGTTGGGATAGTGTCAGTGAAATACAGAATACGCAGGAATAAAGGAAGGAAAGTGATACCGAAACGTATGTATTGGACTCTGGTAGGAGGAAAAGAAAGATGCGCTTCCACCCTATCCTGGTAAAATACGAACAAAGAGACCTTGAGATACATGGTGGCTTAAGCCAATCACGCAAAGGCCGGGATTCCTGAAATACACACAGCGAGCAAAAAAGCCACTGTGTCCTGACTTTCGAGGTCCGCGCCTCTTTCATAGAGAATTGGTATCTTAGGTCCGGAATTAATTAGCGGGGACATCTTGCAGCAATGGTTGGTGGCAGAATATCTGGCGCCGAACCTATACACATAGCAAATTTAGGTGACAGATCTGATCAACCCTACATGTCTTTTCGGTTGGTGTGGTCAGATACGAGGGGCCACAATGGGTTTAGTTAAAATATGCAAGTCATTCACTTCAGGGAATCGGATTCGAATTAAATTATTAAGAACACGGAATTATTGAAACATCAGAGTATAGAAGAGGTTGAATCACATGGCAAATAAGTCAAATATACACTAGGAGATATGCTGGCATACAAAATCATACGCTTTCTTCACAGCGGTCCACCCAGTGCCGTGCGGATCCTCGTCAGGCCAGAGGTCAAAGGCATGTCCTGCCCCGTGGGGCGTGGCGAAACCTGCCTCGATGCCCTGTGCATTAAGGGCCTCAACAGTGTCGCGGCTTTGCTGCCAGGGGATCAGATCATCGCGATTTCCGTGCACAAGGAAGGTCGGCGTGCGGTATCGACCCTGTGTGATTTGCGCGTACGGGCTGACTGCCTGAACATCCTTAGCAGGGGGCATTGGAAGCGACTCCCAATAGCTCGTGTCATTTGCGTTCGCGTTTTTGTTGGTGTCCTTGGCCTTACTCGGTAGGCCGTATACCAGCACAGGTACTATCTGGGCCTTCCAGTTGTAGTGG
The DNA here is from genome assembly GCA_002072365.1 of Penicillium flavigenum. Classification (NCBI taxonomy): domain Eukaryota; kingdom Fungi; phylum Ascomycota; class Eurotiomycetes; order Eurotiales; family Aspergillaceae; genus Penicillium; species Penicillium flavigenum. The sequence continues at coordinate 226,695 of MLQL01000018.1, forward strand.
ATTACTATGCGCCATCGCGGGTCTTTAAGAGTCATTGGGGCACCAATAGCAGAACTAGACTTATATCCCACGATCTGCATGATGCTGTCAGCTCTCTCTGGGCGGATGCCTGCCTCCGGATTTGGAATAGCTTACTGGTCTCTCACGAATTCCCTCCTGAAGATCGTATTTGGTATCTGGTGATTCCAGAACGTTTTTAGGATATATAGGACTCTGCCACCCTTTTGTAACAGTTAGCTTATTTATGATCAGGAAAACAATCATCGCAATGGATTGGGGTACAGGTGGATGAAGATACATTCAGCTTCAAAGTTCGATGGGCAATAAAAGGCCAAAACCACATCGGGAGCTTTTAGGTCCCTCTCAGCCGCTGTATATGCCAACGTCATCGCTAGATGGCCACCGGAAGACCACCCCACGGCGGCCACTCGGTCAGCGTCCAGTTGCACGTCCTGACGTGCACGTTCCAAATAGGGCAATTTCGATCTCACCCACGCAAGGGCATCGCATGCATCTGTCATGGGGCCCTGGGAAAGGTTTATTTCGGGGCATAGTCGGTAGTCAACGCTAATGGGGAGGAAACCCCGTTTCAGCAGCGTGTTAATGTGTTTTAAAGGTATGTCTTTCCGCGTAAGCGAGACATGTCCGCCGCCGTGGAAAAGCAAAGCTTGTAAGAAGATAAATAGTTAAGACTTTGCGGGCTTGAAACTGGAGCTCACTGCCACTAACCTACTGGTCTCTTGGTGGTAACCGCGTTTCGCTCCTCTGGCGAAGGATAGTAGATATCAGCGCACAGCTCGAGACTGTCAACGTGCTTCCACGTAACTGTTTCCAGAGATACACCTGCTCGCTTTGAGAGGCGGCTGTCCTCATCCCTGTCTGCAGTTGGATTGAACCCACAGAAAAGCCGCAGCGTGCGAGACTCCCGTGTATCACCGTCGGTCCACTTGACCTCTTGGTAACCGGCCGCAACCAAGCTACTCTTCCAGAAGGAAGCGTCAGCGAGTGCATGGCGTCGGCCGTCGCTAAATAGCCACCATCCCTCAAGCAGACCGTATACCAGATCAAACCAGTACAAACCGGTCGTGAACTCGACCAGAGCCATCATACCACCGGGGAGCAGCATACTGCGCAGGTTTGCCAATGTCAACGTCGCGTTGCGCGTCGCGTGTATGAAATTAGTCGAGATGATTGCGTGGTAGCTGGCGATGAACTCGGGCGGCGCATCCTTTTCCACGTCGAGAGTAGCATAGCGCATGCAGTCGTATTTTGCTAGGGTCTTTTTCATAGATCCCACAAGAGCCGACGATATATCGGTGAAAGTGTAAGTAAAGTTCAACCCACAGCGAGTTAGATACTCGACTAGAAATTTCGTTGTTCCGCCTGAAAGCAAGTCGTTAATGAGTATCGGTTAGTTCCTAACCTAGCTAACACCACCAGGTGCTCAGACGAGAAAATTGGAATATCTTACCGGTGCCACCTCCAACTTCGAGAAAATGGAACATATCACTCTCACATTTGGGTGTAAACGCCCTTGCCATAAACTTTGCAAGGAGCTGTGTGATCGCTCGGCACATAGGGGAGAGATCGTACACGTCAGCTAGTATTTGTCGATTTTTGTTGTTGGCAAATAGGAGGGGCAGCGGGTCCACCTTTCCTGTGAGGCATTCGGCAAGTTTAGACCCGGTAACATCTAGCAGCCGATGCTCTGAGGCATGAAGAGGGAAATCAGAAACAATGCCCCTCAGCAGCTCCTGAGGAGCGGCTATGTCAAAAGGCTTCGACGTGCGCGTGTAGCCCAGGCTTTGCTGCCAGTCGATGTATCCACCATCAGCTGAAATTTCATACATGCGCTCAAGCAGGCATTTATGCTTCTCGAGTACTGACAGCTTGGGCAGAGTTCTCCCAGCCGAAATGCACGCCAGGTCGCTGCCAAGCTCCTTGAATGCTTCCGCGGTGTACGAAAGGACCAGACGCTTTTGGTTTGGGTATACAGAGCGCCAGAAATCGGCAAAGCCTTCCTCCTCGGAGAATTCGTCAAAGTCCAAGCGAATCTGGTCAAACATCTCACGCAGGTCGGTTGCATGGAGAGTTTGTGCCAGAGGCTCAGGTGTAGATGATGGAGGCTTTGCGTCTCGAACGAGGCCAGCAGAATGGTTAGACACGCGGAAGTCATCTGCAGCGGTCTGAAAGGAGGCCTGTCCCAACCCGGCCAGGCGCACGAGATCTTGGAATGAGGATGTCTCATCAAGCTGGTACAAGTCAATCGAGACGGAGAACAGTTTCTCGATGTCATTTTGCAGCTCAATGGCCAGCAAAGAATCCAAGCCCATCGCTGCAAGATTGGCGTCGCTGCTTGGAGCCGAAGTCAATTCCAGGTGCTCCTGTAATAAGCGTGCGAGTTGTTCGATTTCCTGGGACTCATGGAGGTGGGTAGACGGTGAGATCTCATCGTTACGGGTAGTTGCTGAGGCTGTGAGCGATGGGCTGCTGGACTGCGTCATAGCAATCGTCGTTGGGCTTGAGGACGAGACCAAGTCCACTTTTGCACCATCCCTTTTCTTGAGTAGATAGCTGATGAGTGAATCGAGGTCAGTGAATGGCTCCATGTCTTCGCTAGACAGATCTATGGCAAAGTGCCTGGAAATCTCGCTGACTACCTCCATCATCATGAGGGAATCAATGCCCAAGTCATCAAAGGGTGTGTTTCCCCTTATATCATCACGCGGAACCTCGGCCACCCTCTCCAGGAGAACACAGATATCGTTGAACACAAGGCTATGGTCGAGAGCAGCGCTAGGTTTGGAGGTAACGGGTTCCGGCATCGGGGCGCTTTCCGTTAGAGAGGCCTTGCAGTCGGAGAAGGGAATGTGAAATTCTGTTTGCGGACTGTGCCCAGGCCTTCGACAAGCATTATCCGTTCCCTTATTCAACCTGGATACTACTTTCTGCAGAGTTTTCAAGCCGACCTTATCGAACTGAGCACCCAATATTAGCACCACCAGGCGCTTTGAGGCTGCATCAAAAACGAAAATGTCATTCAAGAGCTTCTTAGGCCCACTGGAAACCAGGTTTGAGAAGATACTCCATGAAGTCGAAGCTGGTAATGATGGCGGAGTAAATCCAGGGCCAAACTGGATACGCTCTAGCTTGGTGAACACGTAAGCCTCGTCCTCGGCGCACGGTCTTATACAGTTGACGTGAATTCCGGCTACCTGCATCCAGCTATCGATTGTCGGAGGCTGGGTAAGGACGGTATCGCTGGTGAACTCGGGTGAAGAAGTCACCGTCCCTGCGATGCGACCCATCTTGGCCGCAACACTCTTTAGCCTTTGATATGGGCTGCTGTACTGGACAACTCGCGAGAATATCTTGTACAGCATAGGACCCCGTACAGACTCGCTGTCAGGATCTTCGTACAGCGCCTCCACGGCGTCTGTCCCAATGAGTCTCTCGTAGTGCAAAAGCTCTTGGTTGACTGGCTCGACATCTATTCGCAACTCAATAATTCCGGAGATATGCGACACCGTTCCGGATTGTGGACTGCCTTTTACATGACTGGTGACATTGAATTCCCAGCTCTGATTCGTTCGAGCGCGAAGTGTCATAGTGATTTCCCGATCGTCTGCCATTCCAAGGGGAGAATCGATCTTCATGTCAGAAAATCCTGGTAAGGACGCTGGTTCCCATGGAAGAAGCATCTTGCACGCCCTTGCGACCATTTCCATGTAGAGGGTTGCCGGACACAGAGGGCTTCCCGCGATGATATGGCCCGAGACAAAGCGTTGGTACTCATCGCATGCAGTGCCGATTTTAAAAACTGCATCCTCGTAGTTCCGCTGGACCAATTCGACTAGATGTGGGGTTTTAGGCTCCACATCTGGCGGTTCCTGCGAGTTCAGTGCTGCCGAAGGCTGTATTGGTGGCATTAGATCAAGCCAGTGCTTATTCGTTTCCCACTGGTACGTCGGGAGACGCAGCGGGTCATATTGGCTTTTTTGGAGGGGATGGAACGCCCAGAATTGCGGGGAGTGGCCTCTCTTCCACAACTGTAAGGTGGTATCGACAACCGTATTAAGAGCGGACGGTTTACTATAGCTGATGGGCAAGAATTCGTGCTCCCTTATCTTGGAGATGTCCAACGCGCGGCGTACCATACTAATGGCGCCGGAATCGGAGCCAGCTTCTAGCCATGTACATGCGCCCCGGGAATTAGCTAGTCGCTGAACTGCTTGACCGAAAAATACAGGGTCCCGAGTATGTTTCGCAAGAAGGTCTGGGGTAGGATTGGACCAGCTCGAACCGTCGGAGCATGTTTCAATGTGCACCGAGGGCTTGCGAAAACGTAGGCTGGATGCAAGTTCCCGAAGTGGCGCAATAAGAGGGTCCGTAAACTTAGAATGAAAGCCGTTGGTTACTTGTAATCTCTTGAACTTCAGCTTCTTTTGCGCCATATTTTCTTCCAACTCGTCGATCGATACTTTGTCCCCAACGAGAACATGTGATGAGGGTCCGTTGTAGCAAGCCACCTCGAAAGAGTGTCGCAATCCAGACAGCATTTCAAGATTCGCTTCCACCAGGATCATGGACCCGGCCTCCTTACCCCAGTTTGTTTTCATCAGCGAGGCACGGCCAGCAACAAATCTCAGGCCATCTTCTAGGGAGAGTATTCCGGACACGCTGAGTGCGCTAAGTTGTCCAAGGCTATGGCCAATAACAGCATCAACAGCCAGACCGCAGTCCATCCATGCTTTTGCAGATGCATACTGCAAGGCAAAGATAGCAGAATGCAAAATCACAAGGTCTGGAATTGGCTCCTCTTGAAAGATAGCTGGGTAAAGCCCAGGGTAACCCAAAGAACGCAAAGTTTCATCGCAAGCGTCCAGATGGCAGCGAAGGATAGCAAATTGTTCCCAAAGTAGCTTGCTCAGACCGACATACTTTCGGACCTGGCCGCCGCATACGAGAATCGTGCTAGGGCAAGGTGGGCGCTGCCCTATAAACGATGTGGGCGTTGTCACTTGACCTGCCAACTCTTTCTCCAACGTTAGCATGTCTGTTACCGTGGTCACGAATATATATGGAAGGCTGCGGTTGTGTCGCCTAGCCAAGTGGAAGGCGATGCTGCCAATCAGGCGTTCTTTGTCAGGCCTCTGCTGAATGTTTTCTCTCAAGGCTTTGCAGTATTCCCATATGCTTCCTTCAGAGTTTGAAGCAATCATGATGGGATACTTGGAGAGCGATGAAAGCTGTGTATCGGGTTCAGAAGTGCGGGGTCGCTGCATAATCATCAGGGTACAATTGCTGCCGGCTGCGCCATAATTATTGACGCAGGCCGTGAGGAAGCCATCAGGAAGGGAGATATTCGTCGTGGGTACGGTGAGGCGATCAGGACCAAGCGGAGGGATTTTGGGGTTGAGCGATTGAAACGAGGCCTGCATAACGACAGTGCGGTGTTCAAGTTGTAGAATGGTCTTGATCAGGCCAGCCACACCGGATGCACCTTCGAGATGACCAATGTTGCCTTTGACCGACGACACCACCAAGTTGTCACGTCTCCGAGGCCCTCCGAAAGTATGGCGGATGCTCTCCATCTCGATTGGGTCTCCCACTGGCGTCCCAGTCCCATGGCTCTCTACAAAAGAGACTTGATGGGGTATAATTCCCGCCTCCTGTGCGGCTTTTTGATACAAACTTTGCTGTGAACGCGCATTGGGTACCGTTATTGGAGCGCAGTTATCATTCTGGTTCACGGCCGAGCCTCCAACGACAGCGAGGATAGTATCTCCATCGGCCTTTGCAGTGGACAGCTTTTTTAGCACGACCAGACCAAGGCCCTCACCTCGACAATATCCATCGGCCTTTGCGTCAAACGGCTTGGTTGCTCCGGTGGGGCTGAGAAAATGGGAAGCGGAGAGATTCTCATAAAAATATGGGCTTGTGAACAGGGAGACGCCCCCGGCTAAGGCTTGCGTGCATTCGCCGGTCTGCAGGGCCCGACATGCCGTATGTATGGCTACTGCCGACGATGAACATGCTGTGTCAAACGTGAGGGATGGGCCGGTCCAGCCAAAGAAGTGCGATATCTTGCCACTTAAGAAGGCTCGCAGCGTTCCGGGGGTAGAGAAAGCGTTGGGATCGTGGGACCCGACATTGGCATCATATTCGACGGCGCAGAGACCGAGGTAGCAGCCCACGTCCCGATTTCGAGTTGTGGGGGAAGAGAAAAAATAGCCCGCTGACTCCATGGCTTCGTATGCGCCCTGCAGCAACAGACGTTGCTGGGGGTCCATAGACGCCGCCTCTCGCGATGATCTCTTAAAGAATCGGTGATCAAAGGAGTCGATGTCCCGCACGAAGTTGCCCCAATATCTCCGTGTACCATTTCCGCGACTTGAAGACTCCTCGGACCATCGATCAAGCGGAACGTGCTCCACCATTGACTTTCCTTGCATGAGAAGGTCCCAGAATTCATCTGGCGAGTCAGCCCCTGGCAGCTTGCATGACATGCCTGTCATGGCGATCGCATCTTTGGGATACTCCTGCTCTTCCTGATACTCCTGCTCTTCCTGAATTTGTTTTGGTGCTGATCTAGTGTTGGATATTCTGGACATTCGAACAATACTAACGTTCCGTGGCAAAGATGATAGGACAGAATCTGGCCCAATTGAGAGGACAAATACTTCCCGGTCTATCTCAGTAAGACGTGAAGCAGCTTTTGAGAGGGCCGAAGGCCAGTTTGAGCGTTCTAGGAGGATATCGCGAGACGCAGCCATCACCTCATCTTGGTCAAGTGAGAAGATATTAGCATCCGTGTCCGATGGAAAGGCATGCTGCTTGCAACTGTTGATGACTTTCTCTGGAACCCCACGATAATCATGCGTGTGATATCTTCCCCTAAGGCCTGTATCGACCACACAAATCGCCTCCTGGGAGAGATGCTTGGACACGTCGGAAACGCTAGAGGAGGGAACAGTGATAGTTGCTTCATTCATACTCCTGATAACCGATACATATGCCTGGTTATACATTATGGTTAGCCATGATGGTGTCGTTGGGAGGTGTCAAAGGTTATGGTAGTTCAAAGAAAGTTAGAATGATGTGTTCTTGTTGTATCATCCCACCGAATTGCACAACCATCAGTGTGCAGTTGATAGTTCCAGTGGTATGTTTAGTAGCATACACCAAAACGGGATTTGTCATAGCAGACTGATTTATTGTAACAGAGACATCCCCTTGCTAGGCTTTTTCACTGACGGACGATGGGTATTCCACGACAGTGAATGGAAGATATGGTTCTCCACAAACGGAAGGAATGAAGCACTAGGGAGTGCAGGGGTATTGCATCTGCTCACCGTGTCATGCTTATTTAGTAAGTTCTCAACAGTAGAAATACTGTCCGGAGGCTTCCATCTGACTGCTAAGCAGCTAGCCGGTCCATGCCTTATACTGTCAAGGTCGACGTACACGCCTATAGAAAAAGCTAGACGAACTGACAACGCGCCGTGTAGTCCAATGCTTTCATCGTCAATGGAGTTAGCGACAGCAATGGCACTGAGAAGTCCAGCGCAGAACCCTTGAACACCACCGTCCTTGATTACGCGATTGAGAATGCTGGGGTGTGCGTAGCCGGTCTCCCTCAGGTATGTCAGATAGTCACATAGATGGGATACTATCGTTAGAGAGAAGCTGAGGGCACTGTTCCAGGTAACGCTGTTGCAGGGAGTGTCTCCGGTCGAAACCCACGCCGCCAGCTGCTCCGCAGCAGCGAGGCCATATACTGATTCCAAACTCGCATCATTCTCGAGCAGTGTCTTCCACAGATCTGGCAATCCACTGACCGCTTCTTTAACGCAATCAAGCTGCTCGTAGCTCAGCAAAGAATTCCTCAGCTCCCGCAGCTCCTCGGCCGATAGGCATGTGTTGAGTGGCCCAAACACAATGAGAGAGGGAAAGTTTGTCATGATGCTCAAATTGAATTCAAACCCTAGTTGTGACAAGTGCGAGATTCACAGCACCTGGGGCCCAGTCCTACTTTTAAATCCCTTCTGTTTGATAACTGATAGCTATCGATATGCCGTCACTACCCTAGAATGAGTGGAGCTTTGAACCTAGCATAAATCAACGTTGAAACCTGAGCCCACGGGGTCCATTAGCCTTGGATCAAGTTTTTCTGGACCTATCTTGTCGCCACGGCAATATGACAATGAAATCCTGATGATCTTTATAGATCCTCCACTTTGATTCGGTGCCAGCAAATCTGTGAACAAATAGGCTTTGTATTTAGTTTGCCAAGACTATTTTAGATATCACCCCGCCGCGAAATTCATGGGCCGGCAGAGCTAATCTATCCCCAACCCAGATCTACGTAACCCATATCGGTTACCAATGAAACCCCCACCCCCCGGCGGGAACCCCAGTTCTGCATAAATTTTCCAATTAGGCCCTATCAAAACACACAAGAATGGATCAATAAAACACATGACAGTATTTTTTCAGCCCGGTTTAATCCCATAAGAAGCGTCTACCAATTTAGCTATTACCTTTGCGAATCTTAGGATTAATTTTGTACGTCATAATCTCTCTAAAAATCACTATGGTATAGGGTCAAGTGACTTACACTGTGGGTTCTTAATGGGGTTTGATGAGTTTTACCCACTAAACCCTACTATTGAACTTGAATTAAATAGATGGATTCAACACTACAGGCAAACTTTTAGGATATACCGATTGAGCCGCCTCACTACCAAGTGCAGTCTTGGAATTGCTAAATTTTCAAGTTTTACCTAAACCCTAAACCTAAACCTCTTCTGCCTGCTACCAAATATTATGTCTCAAAGCTCAAGTACTCTTGACGCGCTCTCGTCGTCAGCGTACGAGAGTGATACCGAGAATCTTATATACCTTGAGCCTGATAGCTTACAGCTTACCTACGCCTGACCTCTCTGGGCGTCATCAGAAATTTTGATACACTTGATTTGGAACTTTTTCGGCCCTTGATCCCACCAACCCCTTCCTACCTTTGGCGCGTTGGCCCGGACCGAAAAGGGCCTTTATTCTCTACGATGAGATGGTAAAAAAGCAGGTTATTGACAGGTGGGTTGGTCTTCATCGCGGGAAGAATCAGCCTATTAGATGGGATTGGAAGACATGGGACGATTTTAATCATGTGGCAAATATAACTATCTAATGGCGCATATAAGGTTATCTACAAGCGATGTGGTGCGGTCCTTGAACACCTAGATTATTTAAGTGGGGAAAGTGCTGGGCCAAGACATGTAGGCAATAGAGACACACCCTAAGGTTCTTAGGTGCGAGACAGCCACTAAAAGTCGGACTCAAAATCTGGTATCACGTAGTTTTTGCGACTAGTGATTAGTTTTATGCCTCACGGTATTTCTGGGTCTTCTATTAATATATATACATTCCAAAAGGCTCTGAGTAGCGCGCGCGTTACCTAAGAGGTTGGGGAGGTGAGGCTTTAAAGATTTTTTACGTTGCTCGGCTTCCTTTTCAGTTAATTGAGCAACCTCTGTTCTGAGTTCTATGGCCCACCTAAAATGGCCCAAACCACTGAAACATGTCCTCAGATACACCCCGCAAAGCCATTCGGCGCCGGCTGCATACTAGAATTCAACACCGACAATTCGAGAAGCCATCTATGCAGCTATGATGAAAGCAGCTTCCCTGGAAAAGGTCTCCCGTAGTGACAATATCTCTTTTTTTGGGGTGGTTTTTGGGGGGGG